>MU846345.1:0-37657 GCA_030867225.1 Colletotrichum caudatum
CCCCCCCCCCCGAACCCTTGCCCTGGACTGCAGGCAGACTAGACTAGACAAACAAACAAGCAAGCAAGCAAGCAAACATGGGCCGGTCATGTGGACCGGAATGGGGCTATTGCGGTGATCGTGCGTGGGGGTGGGGGGGGGGGGAGGAGGGGGCTTGTTAGGTCAAATTTGGGTGCAAAAAGTCATGCCCTTGGATAGAATGTTGTTGGGAAGTGCCAGTGGGTTTGTAAATTTGGATTTTGAAATAAAAACAGAAGAGAATAAAACAAAAAACCAGGGGAAAAAAACCTTCCACCGGCACACCTGCCCCTGCTTCCCCAGTAATCCGGCCCTCCAACCTGGCAGAGCGCCATTTCAGATACCCCCATCGTGTTTGTTTTTTCCTTAGCTCCCCCTTCTTCCACTTCCCATTCTTTCTCTCCGTGTGCTTCTTGTGTATTGTGTCCCTTTGACCGCCCGATTTCCCATCTCGCGACTCCTACTCTCTCTCTCTCGAGAGCTGCCTGGTATCTCCCGCAAGTGATAAGACCAAATAATAGTGATAAGCTATCTCTGTTGAAGCGAATGTTCCGTATCTTCGGGTTATTACAAAAAGAAAAAGAAGAAAACCGTATGGCCATCGAAATGAAGAATGGACGGAGATGCCCTAAGAATCACGGGGATGATAAACCAAGGAAACAAGACAGACAGAAAACCTGAACAAGAGACAAGAAATCAGAAGGGCCAAGGAAGTGCGTGGCGGGTATCCCTAACAATGCCTGTCGTTCACCGTGCCCAGTGATGGCCTCTGGCCGGCATGCGTGTGTTGTGTTGTTTTCTTCCAAACTTTTCCCCCCCTCCTGTTATGCGTCCGTGTCGGATATACTGGGCCGACTCCCCTTTCTGTTCCCCTCGTATTCCAAAGCCACACGTAATCCCGTCTCTTTTTTTCCACGCGCCAGTTCGCCGTTGATTCCCAATTTTGTCCCGCCTAGGCTTTTTTTTGTTTTTCTTTTGTTCCGCCTCCCCCTCTCTTCCTTTCGTAATTACCCCACACGTAGTCAGCAATGTTCGTGTATGGACTGAAGCAGTGGAACTGATGCGCGCGTGTTGTTGTTTTCCATACGCCAAAATCTCGCAGTCAAGCTGTATGCCCAATTCCCGATATTTTCCTCTGCAAACGTATCCGGAGTAAGACTGTCCGCAAGAAGGACGGACGACCGCTGCCAGATCGCGAATCCCGCCCGCTTCCTTCCCAAGCGTGATACATGCTGTCGTGGTGCTTGTCTCGTTCCCGGATTGTGATTTTGCCGTGGCGACCCCGGGGTCCGTCCAAGTGTCTCGTGCGGGCTCAAGTCATGTTCGTGACGTTGACCCCGGATTGGGGGACTATGGTCGGGTAGTAGCCACTAGACGTCGGCTTGGCTTCGAAGGGGCCGCATCTTTGAGTTGACATGAGCGTTCCGGGCTGGAAGATGCTGGGCAGTACCTCGGGGTCGCGTTTGACTCTATCGTGGAGTGGGTCGTAGTTTGAACCGACATGTGGTACCATGTGGTCCTGTCCGTGTCGGTGGTGATCGAACATGTCCACCCCTCTCGAATCAGTCCCGTCGTACATGGCGCCGGGGTAATACTGGTAGTCCTTTGTCGTCTCGATGGCTTTCGCCTCTTCGGGAGGAAGCATGTGCTCCAGCTCGGGGTGGTGACGAGTCGACCCGTAATGAGTGTTCCCGCGGGTATCGAATCCTTGCGCGTAGCCTCCCGCCACCATGGAACCCGCAGCCCCGAAATCGGACCCGATGATCGAGTTGTTCGGGTACCCCGTGAAGCTACCGCCCGATCCTCCTGGTCCGCTGCTGGTGCTGGCACGCCTCTCGCTCTGGTAATGACCCGGAGAGCGGCCGCGCACAATCATCTTGGCCGACTTCCGGTAGGCGATGCGTATGAAGTTTTCCGGGCCCTGTGACCCGATGTCTGCCCAAAGCTCAATGAGCAGGTGGTAGTACTGCTGTGCAGCCCGTCTCTTTCCGTTGTTCGCTGTCGCCTGCTTGAACTGGATGCGCTCAAAAGTGTGCTCAGTCTGGTACGAGTCGCCGCCCTGCTGCCCGCCATAGCCCCCGCTGTCTGGGAACCCGATCCTCGACGGGCCCCCAAGCCCAGAGTCGCCATGGTACAAACCCATTGGATGTGACATCTGAGGATGCTTCGGGTGAAGGCGCACCTTCCCAGGCTTCTCGATCGGGCCCTTGTCCCTCTTGGGCGTGTGCTGGACCAGTTCGATTGTATGGGAGTCGTTCTCCGCGACGACGGCCGAGATGGACATGGCAAAGCCCAAGACCGAGTACGGCTGCGTTGAGCCTTGCTGAGTGAACTGCAGAGCTTGGCCGGGATAGTGTGGGGTCAGTCCGAACGAGCAAATGCAGGAGAAGTAGTTCCTCCTGTAACACGTCCAATCGCCCTCCGACTGGAAGAAGCCCTTGTCGATGTTGCCGTGGACGTCAACCTTGACCTGCATGCCATCCGTGTATTGGAGGATGCCGAGGTTCGTGATGGGGCTCAGCGGAGGCACACTCGTCTGTGCCCGAGACGAGGAAGAGGTGTAATGGCCGGGATCCATTCTTAGGGAAGCGGGTGCGTTGAAACCAGCGATGGGGCTGGAAGTCGGAGATATGGGATGGTGTCGTAGAGCGGCTGCGTACGATGGAGATCTAGGCTGGTGCTCCGCCACCCTCCTGTAAGATGGCGTCGCCGGGGAATACTGGTCTCGAGCGGTGATGTGTGTGCCAGGATGCGGTAATGCTGTGGAGCGGTGGGCATGTGCCATGCCCGCCGAAGAGGTGCTGTTGTCAGGTAAGTGTGTGAGCTTGATCATGGTCCATCTTTGACGAGAGACGAGAAGACCATGTCTTGTATTCCGTAGTATAGTGGGAGGGGGAGAAAAAAAAAGAAAAAGGGGAAAGGGGAAAGGGGAGATGGGGATGATGGTGTGCAACCTACTTTGAGCCCAGGCGAGGCCTGACGTCCAGGCTGGGAAAGACGTGAGAGGCGGCCGTGTGGTAGAAGCCGCCGTCAGCGGAGTACGGAGTCGCGTTGGTTATAGGTGGATTAAACAGGTTTAAGAGCGTGGGATGTTGCGAAGGGCCTTCGATTGCCGACAGAGAAGCATTGGTGTTGTGTTCGTATCTAACGTACCCGTCAGCTCGAGCGACCCCCTCCAGATTTGAAAGCTGTGTACAAAGCAGAGGGTTGGAAGCCTGGCACGACAACTGCTGTACCGCATCCACATGCGAGACACAGTGTCAGTGCTACCAGTTCGTCCTACTGCCAGCAGTGTGTTGCACAACGGCCAGCCGATACAGGCTCAGGAAATGCAATGACACACCACCGTCCATCGGCGATAGGCGGGGGACGCCCACGGATTTCTAGTTGGACGATGGCTGCCAAAAGGCAGCTGCCCACACACCTGTCCGCCTTTCTTGATGCCGCTGCAGAGATTAGACCTCTCGCTTCGACTTACGGCTTTCCCGTCCTCGAAGCATACCAACTCGATAGGCTGAGACACCAGCCAGACAACCAGAGCGTGTCGAGTCGAGAAGGTCTGTCTCTCCACAAAGCTTTTAAATTTGCACTTGCTAAACGGTCGGGTTCGTGGATTTTGCCCAGGACTGCAGCAGGTGTCTTAACACTTTTGGGGGCGGGGGCCAAAGTCGAGTAGAATAACACATGGCGGCCCTGGCTGGGGAGGGAGGGGGGGGGGATGGAACGAGCAGAAACAATAATCCATTGATCTCCCTCGGCCGTTAAGACCAACAACATTTTTACGTACCGCATGTCATTGCTAGAAGCGTGTATGTCGAGGTAGTCATATCCCGTGGACGGTTCAAACTCCTGTTTTTTGCACGGCGGCACAAGTCAGATCATGGCTTCCACCCGAGAAAACAAATGGAGAAAATGAGGACGTGTTTTCGCAGAACAAACTCGAGGCTGTGCCGTTACTGCGTCCAAGAAGCTATATGTGTTGCAGAGGGGTGTGAATGCTATCCGCCTCAGGCGCGAGCAAGCCCAGACAAGCGACAGGCGAGCGAGCGAGTGACGTGCGGCGCAACGACTGCGGTAAGTTAGCATGGGGAACCGAGGAGTAAAATCTTTAGTGAATGGGGAGTCATCACGCGTGAATGACAACTGGAGGAGAAGATAGAAGAAAGGGGGGGTGATTGTTGACCGGTCTAGGCCTGGGTCTTGTTGAGCCCGACCGATGGGGAATTGCTACGGCGGCGGCGACAGCAAGCAGGCAGGAGCATCAATCAGCACCAGCACCAGCAGCATCAACAGCAGCGGTGTCTAGAGCGGACGACGGGGGGGGATGGATAGGTGAAGAGAGGATGAGGCAACATGGGAGAGACAAGGTACACAACCTAGTACTGCCAGACCAGACTGACACCACAGTGTACTTTGCTGCGTGCATGACTTTGCAGGCAGGTATGTGAGCTGGCAAAAGGGCGAGAGATGACAAGTCGTGCGTGCAATGTAAAGCAGCCAAGCACATGTCTCTCTCCATCCCCCTTGTCGCCTCTGGGCCCTCTCTCTCCTTATCCCACACCCGATACACACGCCTCGCGTCCACCCCAGAAGCGAGTGTGAGAGCGTAAGAGACGTCTCATGCCCGGAAGCGCTGCTCCGGGTGTCGGGAGCACGACGGTGGTGTATAGTTTGGCGTCTCCAGGTCTTGTATTCCCCATGCCACCAAGCTTCGAGGAGGGCCGGGGTATTCCAAGAGATGAAGCAAAGAAAGACATGCCAGAAGAGTAAAGCCATCTGCGCAGATGCATTCTTCTCCCAAAGTCCCCGTTTTGGGTTGCCCAACGAGGGACGGTTTGATTCTGGCGGCTTTTGCTGCTGCTGGCATGCAATTCCGAGGAGAAAGAAGCCAGTGGTTTGAGATGGGCAGAAAGGTGGGGAGGGGAAGGGGGGCGAGTGAGACAAAATGAAGACGGAGCTACCGCCGACGAATGTGCAAAAAGTGGGATACCTAGACATGGAAGGGGGGAAAAGCAATGAGCATGGATTACCGTACATACCTGTACCGTTTCTTTGCGAAGCCTCACTCGGCCCGTTTCCTTGCCTGTCAGTCCCTCGGAACGTGGACAGGACAGGCAGGCTCAGGGAGCCGGGACGACGCCTAAACTGGACCGGACCAGCCCTCAACTCGCGTGCCCTTGCTTATCTAGGTACGCCACCCGTTGGAGGCGTTTTGTTTGGTGTCGTGCCTTTTGTTCGAGATACGAGTCCCACGCCTTGGAATGGGCGGGTGGGGGGGGGGGGACTCTTTTTCTCTCTCGACGACGACGCTCGGTAGTTGCTTTTGTGTGCTGGACCGCTGCTGATGGATGAAGCAAGCATGCAGATGCAGACCGAGGCACCCGACCCAAGAGCGGGGCGCTCACTCAGGTGCATCTGTCAGACTGAATGGCGACTGAATGATCCATTGTTTGGGTTGGGTTGGTTTGTTGCAACGGCAGCAGCGGCAGCAAGCAACGGTCGGGAATTGGAGCCGTCTTGTTGGTCCGGGACAGCCTCGCGGTGCGATTGCATGAGTTGAATAGATGGGAGGGTTGTGATGGGGGCGTAAGGGAAAAGAAAGCGTCGATTGAGTAGGCAGGTAGTATTGCAGGGGGGAGGAGAGTCATCAGGTAAGGTAAGGTAAGGTAAAGTAAGGCAAGGCAAGGCACAGAAACGGAAAGAGAGAGAGACAAGATTGCGCAGGGGAAGGAAGGAAGGAAGAAAGTAAGGAAGGAGGGAGGGAGTGTAAGGGGGGTACGGTACCTGTCTGTACCTACTTACCTTGGCTAGCTGTTGAAGATTCATACGACGTTCGTCTCCGGCGCCGGCGGCGAGGGGTGTCGCGCCGTAGTAGAGGGGCGGTGATCGGGTGCTGATGCTTGCACTGGCACTGGTACTGCTGGTGCTGGCGCTGGAGCAGCGGTCCGGACGCCCCAACTCCTCGATCCTCTTTTTTGCCCGCAAGAACACGCCCATGTTAGCAAAATGTGTCCCAATTTCTTTTTTCTTTTCCCTTAACTCTCTCTTGCGAATCAATCTCATCCCGCGATGCCCAGAATCTGTCACTTTTTTCTTCATCCTTTTCTTCCTTTTCTTCCTCCTCCTCCTCCTCCTCCTCCTCCTCCTCCTCCTCCTCCTCCTCCTCTTCTTCTTCTTCTGCGTCTTCGTCTTCGTCTTCTCTTCTGTTCCCTTCCCAACAACTGCAACCTTGACCGGGGGGAAGAAGAAATACGGGGCTCTCGACTCACCGGCGGTTGACTATCCAAAAGTGCCCCTGTCATGCCAAGGGATTGCTTGCAGCTCTTTATCCTGCCCAACCTAACCGATGCGATTCTGCCGTCAGCAATGGATCCGACTTGACGATTCTGTATCGTATCTGATGTTCTGATGTTCTGATGGGGATGAGCTCCTTGATCGTGACCCATACACCGGCTTGGTTAACCGGCCTGGAAACGCGCCGCCATTGATTCGCCCGTACCACGCACGCACGACAAGCCCATGGCCGTGCCGTGCCGTGCGAGTCCCGTCAGCGCTGCGGGTAAAAACAATGGCAGATTCTCCTTGCCAATCTCGCCCGTCGTCGTCGTCGTCGTTCACCACGAACGACGCCCATCGAGCAGCTGTCCCGCCTGCATGTAGGCAGACACGCCTGCCTCAACGCCCATTCCGCCTTGATACGGACCCGCCGGGTCGCTTCTGTACGTGTGTGCGTGCATGCTACTGAACACGACGGGACGTGTCCTCACTTACTCGCAGGAAGAAGAGCGCAAATAGAACAGTACACCTGGATGGATGACCGTTAGTTAGCTTAGCTTCTGCCTTCCCCACACCCGACGGCGCTGTCGTCGTTGCATCCATAATGACCCGCCTGCATAGCAAGATGGCAGCCCGCAATGGAGGCGAATCGGATTCTGCCGCGGGAGAGCCGGCGAGATGGATCTCCCCCAGTCCCAGTGGCCCGCCCCTGGTGCAAATCGTCTCGGGTTCGCTACCCACGACAGACTCGCCAGGGAATTGGCCCTCTCCCCTCCCCCCAACGAGGGGAGCTAAACACTTGTTATGAGGGATAGAGATGTTGGCATGACTTACTCTATTTTATTTTTATATTTTTTTTGAACCCTCTTTCTTGCCGGCCAACTTGCGCCAGTCGTTCAAATATTGCGCTTGTTTTGCTGGGATGCGCGCTGCTTCGAGTACCGAATCGGTGGGGGTATGCTATGCTGGCGGTGACAGTCGAGAGTGCTAACGAGTTCTCGCCGCTCGGGCTTGGTATACGACAATGGCTTTGGGCACTGTATCAAGTTTCTCGGTTTTTATCGAGTTGATCAAGTCGTGCGAGAAGCTTGGGAAAGTGCAGGATCATGGAAAGCCGGTGTCTATATACCTTGCCATAGGAACCCTCCAGATGTGGCTTGGTTATGGATCGCACAGACTAAGCAATAACAGAGCAGCTGGCAGCTGAATTTCCCCAAGCACAATGCCGATATCCTAGAAGTTCCAAGGAGCAAGGAGCAAAGAATGACAAAGTCGGAAGAGGCAGGGCGGGAGGGTGGGCTCCACGCGTGGGAAATGGGTCGTGCAGACTCTGAGACAACGGTAAAGGCACATTGAATTGTGTGGGGAGCTCCAGGAGACCCCCAGTCGCCTTCTCGAGAAGGCCTGCTGCTTTGCTTTGCTTCGACGGTCCTTTTGCAAAGGATACAATGCCCGGGCGTGTAGAAACCGACGCCGCAGGGTAGGAAACTTTCCAATCGCCAAGCCATCCTCAAGCAAAGGGGCCAGGAATCGGCTTGCGCCAGAGATGAGGTGTTCTGGGCAGGGGGTGGGAGTCTGTACCACTCGACTTTGTGTGCCAAGCTTCTCAATGGCCCAAATCCATGGGGATATCCAGGCAAGCAAGTCTTTGTGATCGTATCCGAGGATGCAATCCTGATGGAATGCCACTATCCCATTCAGCCTACTGTCGCAACCATTGCAGACTAAAGCCAAAGTCAGTAGATGACCAAGGCAACGTTTCTCTCTCTCTCTCTCTCTCTCTCTCTCTCTCTCTCTCACACACACACACACACACTCTCTCTCCCTAGTCAAGAAATGATACAACAGATGGAGGATTCGGGCTTGAGACCAAGGCACTAATTATCTTCAAGCTAAAGGGACAGAGAGTCTACTGACCTGCGCCGCCGTGTAGCCTGATGAGTCGAGGTCCAACTTTGCGAACGGACGAGGACGCCTTCCAAGCCTCGCTGACCTGCTCCCCTTCTATGCATCAAGTCTGCAACTACCCGTCCGCCATGAGCCTGGATGAAACGCCACAGACAGCCTATGAGAAAGGGAAAGAACCTTCCTTGGCAGGAAAGTGCGCTTTCAACGGCAGCTTGCAGTCGTGAAAGTAGGTCGACCATAGGCGTTTAGCGGACAGTCCCGGCTATTGACACCGGGCTTCTTTTTCTTCTTGCAGGGCGTTCGGCTTCGACCAACACCCTGCGTCGGTATCTTAGGATTGGCCGAATGCCTAATTATGGTCGTCAAGATGAATTTTGACAAAGCCTTGACCCCGTGCCGTCGAGACCAGTGTATGCGGCTAGAGAAATCCTCCATAGTCACGTCGACAAGGCATGTTTGGCAACAATGGTGATTGTGGTTAAGATCCATATGGTTAACTTCGGCCCTAAGCTTGCCATGCGACCCAACAGCTCTGGCGGTCTGTTATTAGGGGTAGTACAACGTTCAAATCCCCCGGGATCGGTCCTGGCGGCTAAGAGTTGAGTCGACGCCAAAAAAGTGTGTCTCGGCTGATAGAGACACAGTCACCACGTGAAATAGCATTAACGTTTCGCCTGAACATGGTTGACAGGGTGCCATCGGATCGTTTCTATCCACGACACTGATGATTCTAGGCTGCCAGTGCTTGGTTTGATTGGCGTCATCGAAGGATGTATCCAACACCCCTCCAGGCGAATCGACTATTGCAGCAGGTGATGGTGCAGGATTAGCACAAACTTGAGCTGTGCCTCCCCGTGGGATCCAATGAGATGTCGCATTACCCGAGAAGGGCAGAAAAGACAGGCGATACTAACTCAATAATGTCGAGACTGCCAAAGAAGATGTAGAAAGGCCGATCTTCAGCCAGAGGTCGTCAGTCTTGGGGGCCCAACAGCGTAGCTCCTGCACCTCGTGTTCTGCGGTGCCGGTTTAATATAGGCCGATGCGTCATTTGGATTGGTCGTTTGTGCAAGTTCCCGAGGACTAGTCCGGAAAGATCCAGGCAATTGTGCTTGATGCACGCCACCCACCACACATGAGGATAGAGGCGAACTTTGTTGTTTCAGAGATGTACGTATCATGGCCTTCTGAATATCGGACTGGCCAGGCTGTCGATGACCTCGTAGCCAAGGCTATCGAGAATGACCCAGCAAGGTGAAGAGTTCGCATATTGGACGGTTGAGGGCACATGTGCCAGAGATATAGCACTGGTACCCGGCAGAGCAAGCATACGCAGCAGCCACGAAGCAATTTCCGGACAAAGACGTGCATGCCTACGCGCCAATTCCAGCCAGCAAGCAAATAGTCGAGTTATGGCCCAGTCCTGTCGGATCGGGCCGCTGGGATCTGACGGTAACAGTACCCTTCCCTGACTGATTCGGCCGCCGCCGATCTTTCTGTCGCTACCACATCTCTGCCGGCGGGCGTAGCATGTATGGCAGGGTGCAGTGGCCCCTCCGCTGTGCCCGACAACATGGCATTGACAGGGCACATCATACTACGCCGCTCGCTGCGAAGGTAGCTTATCTTCTAGTGTCGCCTCCCGACTCCTTGGCCGTCGTCTGGCAGAGGAAAGGGTAAAATGCATATTTCCCCATGTTTATTCTTCACCTGCTTCCAAAGACCGGATCTTGTGTGATGTGACGTATCACGGATGTCAGGGTCCTTTCAGTGGCAGGCGGGCAGTTGGAAGAGACTGTATGGTGGGCTTTCCTCAAGCGTAAGCGGTTGTTGATGCGATAGCCTGACGTGCAGTAAGCAAGCCGCTGTTGCATGATGCCACAGCAGGGAGGGAAGGAGGGTGTGAGGGTGGTAAGTAACACCAGGCTGTGATGGATGGTTTGGAGAATTGTGGCAGAATTGCTGGCTGAGGGGCGTGACTGGCGCGGCATTTGGCTTTGGGCTTGGCCGGTCGATCACATCGTCAGTGTCGTCGACAACCCTGGAGCGTCGGGTGTGCTCAGAGCCGATGGCGAAGACGCGTCCTGAAGGGCTTGAAGTGCGTGGTTGAGGGCCTCGTATCTCGAGGCCAGGAAGCCATGTTACATGCCGCAGGTACTCGGTACGGGGGTGTTGGGTCTTTATTATTGGTGGTCAAAGGAACTGGATGAGGTGAAGATGACGAGACGAGTGAGCTGAGGGCGGCATAAATCTTGCATTGTTATCCGGTATGTTTGCTTCTTCGATTGGTGTGCAGCTGTAGCTACCTTATGCATGACAGCTGTTGGCGATGTGGACGCTCTTCAGAAGAGATACGCAGTGGGCTTTTTCTTTCTTCTGTGTACTGTACTGGTTGGTGCCCCCCCCTAGACTCAGCAGATATCGATGAATGACTTGCTGCAACGGTGGTTAGTAAACTGTCAGGATGCGTCAAGGTTGGGAAAAAAAGGAGGAAACAAGCATGCCTGGAGAGGGGGGGGAGGGGTGTCTCGAACCTACTTTAGTGATGTAAGTGAGCAAATGACCGGTGTGGTTGGAAATCGGGGTTGAAAGACGGGAGAATCTCTCTGTACTTTTTTCGGCTCGAGGGGAAGGGGGTGACGATACGTACAGTGCACAAATGAAGGATCAGACAGTACGGTCAGCGAGTGGGGACATCCAGTTAAGTTGGCCGATCACTGGATGGATTCCCATTGGCTAGTGTAGCAATGTCTCGTCTGTACGGTCCAGCTTGCATGCATCTTTCCAACGAAGGAAGAAGTGGACACAGTGCCGACCATCCTTCTCTACCTACCTGCCTACCGTACCTACCTACCTACGTAGATACGGTAGGTAGGCAGGTACCTACCTCAGTTATCTATCTCTATCTAGGTAGGTACTGCCTCCTCGACAAAGAGGAAGGAACGCAGGGCCGAGTGTTATCTGCTTCTTCTTCTTCTTCTTCTTCTTCTTCAATGCTCTCAGCTTGATCATGCGGCATGCCTTTCATAGCTCAGATACCTACGGAGTGGAAAGGTGGCGGACAGAGTACTCCTGCCACCTTACCTGGTTGGCTCTCTGCGCTCACTGCCCAGATAAGCAAGCTCCCGGACATCCGGCCTCTTCCGCCTCAACTTACAGACTCTCTCGTTCAGATACCCCCTTGGTTCTGCTGCCGAAAAGTTCCCTGACTCGCTACATCTCTCGCTGCCATTGCCGTCCCGAGGTCTGCTTTCACAGGCTGTGCAATCTCAAGAAATCTCATCTCCGGACCATGCTGCATCACGCCGTCTTCGGGCTGCATGCCTCCCTGCTAACGTAGTCCTGGTCTCTATCGGCATCTGCTTTGCCGCATTGTTTCGACTCATCCCTCTCGACTCGCCCTATGCTGGCATGGCAGCACTCATGTATGGAAACAATGCGTTGCTGGACAAACAAAAGGCACTTGACCTCAATGAGGATGCAAACGACGGCGGCGACTATGGCTCCCGTGAGCTTTCGAAATGTCGACCCCGTCCCTTCAAAACATTCGAATCACTTTCATCAGGACCACCGAGTCCCCCGATTTGGCCGTCTATCCAAACAATCCTTCAGCTCAAGCCACTTTCTGACACCAACTACCGGGCGCCACAATCTTGTGACAAGCAAGCCGCGGCCATGGATTGACGACAGGCATCTGCCTATTCTCGAACAAAAAAATGCTTCTTCTACAACACCTGTTTCGGATGTTTCTTTGGTTAAACAGGACCGCTCAGCACAAGTCGTGGGTGTGATGTGTCCCCAGTGAGCCTGCCCCCTGCATTACCAGGTACCTCCGGGGTCTTCTTGGCGCCATATCACGGCTTGCCACATGTTTTCTCTTGGCTTCAATTCGCTGCCGAGTCCTCCAAGACGTAACATTTCTCTCGACACCAATATATCGCTGACTTCCCGGGTCAGTCATCTGGTCGTTGATGCCCCCTATTTGTGGTCTAAGCCGCCCGTACTTAACACGTCAGGCAATGGATTCCTGGCAGGGCGACGGCCGGGGGCCAAACAGACGGTCCCTCGCGCATTTCAGGTCGCATCCTCTCAATTCGAGTCAGGAATACCGCACGGATCGCCTGTCACTTTTGCTGGCTGCTGCCTCAAGAGGTATGATTCCTATCGAATAGTTGATGATAGCAGCTCGAGTGCGCATACCAAGCTGCCGGTCCTCGGTGACTCATTGTACAAAATACTACTATAGCTTCGGAAACTATCGATGAAAGAGCCGAGGCCTTCTTCCTCAAGCTAGCTTTCCTTTGTGATTTCGTTTCAGAGACTGGGCGAAGGCGGGAGACGGCAGTGCGAGCAAACCCTGATTGGGATACCGACTTGACAGCGGCTTGCCGCGTCTCAGCGGTTTCGACACCAAACGTTCAGACCCTTGACCTTCAACGCACCCATCCCGGTATCTACACGGCTCACGACAGAAGGACTCAATATGCTACCTGCCTTGCGAAATTTCAAATAAGCGGTCAACGCATAAGGTTGCCTGGGTGTGGCTCTTCAAAGGAGCACTCCTGGTGGTTTCTACCCCTCGAAGGCCGTTACCCGTGAAGCATCATCTTTCACGCAAGGACAACCCAGCCAACGTAAACCCCTACTTAGAGCAAGGAGACATCGGCTAGAGAGCAACAGGGCTGTCGGTCTAGACTTATCTGCGCCATTCCAGTGGCAAAATAGGGTCATTGGACACAAAATACGGTATCGTGGCATGACTACAAAGTGTCTTGCGCCATTGATTTGCAATGACACCCCCCTGGTGCGGTAGCCTGTCTAAGTGACACAGGGAAGGCTGCCAGCAGATGCCAGTCACGTCCTAGAACCACTTGCCACGTTAGAGGCAAGTGATCGACCATCTCGGTGAACATGTCTGTGATTGCACATGGCAGAGAGCCGGTCACCGTCTGTCCCTTGCCCTCGAGTGCCAGGCTCTTGTTTACGAGAAGCCTGCGTTGTGTTGCTTTGAGTACTCGGCCTTATTGAGACCTGCCATCTGAAAGGCATCCGGGATAGAAGGATGGCTTGTGTGTCAAAGAGCGAGCAAGAGGCACTGTGTGATCCTGACCACTTTGGGTGCTACTCGGAACAGATGAACGGCTCATCCAGGGCCATCCCCTTGGGACCATCGTCACAAGTCACAACACCCGCGGGCTGCCTCTGAACACTTACCGAAAACCCCCCTCCCAGGTGGTCGCCTGGTTGGAGTGGGCTCACCACGTTTCTCCGGGTCTGCTTTAATGTCGGATCTGTCCAATGTAGGGGCCCAACCTTCCGTATTTGTTCGCTTTTCCTTTCCACATTGGGACTGTCAATCTCGAATGGACAAGTGCAAGACTCCGCCAGCCAGCCTTCTTGCCCTCGGGCGCCATGTTTCACCTCCACCCCATGAGCCCCTGAGCATGCTGTGCAAAGACATCTCAGTTACCCTCAAAAGCCCCCCCTTTGGATAGAGGATGGTGATTGGCCACGAAGAAAGGCGTCTCGATCGCCAGCGCCATCCACGCCAGGTCGGTATAAGCTACCCCTGGCGAGGACCCAGGGCAGTCAAAAACGTTTCCCCATGGCTACCAGCATGGTCGTTACCTTTCAATCTTGCCGGACGCGCGGGATAACAAAATGGCACGCAGCCTCGAGTTAATCAGCGGCAAACACCGTGTGTGCAGTCGCGGCGCACGCTGTTTATCAGGCCATTTTCCAAGCCCTCCTGTCGGGAAGTAAGCCACAGACGGGCTTTGGTGGATGCAACGTTGAACAGAGTCTTCGTTACGGGTCCATCGGCTGTCAGCCCTCTCCCTACGCCGGGGCAGACGACGGCCACCTTTTTGCCGCGCCTGATCCGCTCACATGAGACACCGCCGGCTGCTGCTCGTATGTCGTGCCGGCACTCAATCGGGAGAAGAGGAAGCGGTCTCTTTAACGGGCCACTAAATCCTGGCTGCGGTAAGCCAATGGCGCCGTGCGAAAGCCTAGACTGGCAGAGCCAATGACTGCGGGCATCCGCTGCGCATGGCGTCCAGACCATCTACCGCCGCCACCCCCCATACCTGATCCAAGACAAAGCCCGACAATTGCAGCTGGATTGCAGGCGGCCTCGAGTCCGGGATGGGGTTTGAAGGGTTGCACAGAAGCTCTCTGACCACAAGGCTGGATTTGGCGAACAGGACAAGTATGGTGATCTTTCGGCAAACGTGCTGTTGGACCGCAGGACAGGAGGAAAACAAGGACATTTTCCTACGACTGCAGAAGCGTAATGCACAGAGCGGATGATCAGCGTTGCCCGGCGCAAGCGGCATTCTTGGCGTCTGGAACCTGCAAGGTTCTAATCACTTAACAGCTCACAGGTGCAGGGCAGTAACTCGATGGCAAATGCTGCCCTGGACAGGTAGGCTCCACCGAAGCGTTTTAGCTCATGGAATGGAGTAATGGCTCGTTCGCCCTGCACTCGAGGGTGGCACCGATTCTGCTCGCCAAGACGTTGGCACAAGAGCAGGCCAAACATTCTCTGCGCGAATACTTGCATAAAGCACATCCAACGATATTGCGCCCCTACAACCGGAGACCTAGGTCATGGGCGTGACATGACATGACAGGGCCAGGGGTTGGTTCCTCGACTGTCATTTTGGGACGTGGAAGATAGGTGGCAAGGTTTGTGGCACATGGGCCAGGTGGGTGTAGTGTCAAACTCTAAGGTATCCATCCATCCTTAGCTCTGATGCCCAAACGACAACTCGGGCGGGCATCTCAATTTTCCACATGGCTAGGGAACAATAGCCTGATGACTTGGCAAGCCCCATCTGTCGGGCCGGGTAGGTAGACTGTCGTTGTTGTTGTTTTTGTTGTTTTTGCAAGGGGGCCCGGCACTATAATAACTTTTTTTCTTTTCTTTTTCTTTTTTCTTAAATGCGTAGGTCGATGTGGAAGCCGTCCGTGTCGTTCCGAAGCTCGGCCGGTGGAATGTGGGTCCTTGCCGTGTCCGGGCCGGGTGACATTCTTCGTCATCCGAGCGCACAGACCATATGTTTGTCAAAGTTCGGAAGCTCTTGAAAAAGCGGGTCGCTCCCTTTTGCTTCCGCACACGCTGACAAACATGGTGGAGACTTTGTTCCATTTCAGCATGACTGACGTTTGTAACGTTGTTCCCCCTCCAAAACGCCACGCACGCACGCACACACGCAGGCGGCTACCGCACCGCGCCCCCCGCGCCCGTCCTGATGAGCGCATTTCTGAGGTGAGCAACAACCCCACTATACCTACCTAAATACTTACCGCCTGTACCTATCTATCTATCTACCAAAGTATGACTCTAACCACTGGCTACGTACGTAGACAGGGCTGTGACTAACAGGCAAAAGATCTCGGGACTCACCTCGTCGTTGCTGACTGCCCAGGCGGATGCAAATCAGCTGCCCAGGCGGATGCAAATTGGCTGCAGCGTTACAGAAGGAGGGGAGTACATAGCGACAAAAGTTCGCCCCCAAAGTTTGTTTGCCTTCTGCAATCGCGACACCCCCCTTCGCTCTCTCTTACCCGCAGAGTCTTTCGGTCTCTCTCAGTCTCTCTCCCTCTCTCTCTTTTTACGACCTGCTCAAATTCTCCCTCGAGGCTTTCCACCCGGGCATGCCTAAGAAAAGGCACCAGGCGCTATACTCGAAGCCGCAGTCAACTGCCCCATCGTCATTGGGTGCCTCAGCTTCAGCCTCTTCTTCTTCCCGTCAGTCCAGGCTCCCTTTCCGCTCACCAACCCACACGCGTACACACACACCCCGGCCGCCCATGCCTACACCCTCCCTTCCTGTCTGCCCATCTCCTTCACCGAAGTCTCCCTGCGTGACGTCGCGCTCTTGGAACTGACAGCGAAGCAACACAGAGAGCCAACGTAAGGGCGTCAACGAACTCTTGGCCGATCTCCGTCGATCCTCCTCCCGTGCTACCTCGACGGCATCAGCAGCAGTATCAGAAGCCACCGCTCCTACCGTCCCTCCAGCCCTCCGACAGATCCTCCAGATCCCAGAGACGCCCCCACCACCTCCCAGGCGTGTCCCGAGATTCGACTCTACAGGCAGGAGGGTACCACCAGGCCCACCCCCTCCACGCAGTTGGCTGTCGCGAACCTCCAGCCATGCCCAGCGCGCGCACGCGACTGCCGCCCAGCGCGGCGCCCAGGCCATCCGGGGCCTGCCGGGGACGTACGAGCCGGACAAAGGCAGCCTGATGGACATCATCCTGCGCAGGATGGCCCTGAACTGGGGGCTCCAGAGGGACTACGACCAGTACTATCTGCACACGTTGCCCAGCCGAGTCAGGGCTTCGTTGGTAAAGTATGTTGGCGTATGGTACGAGGGCGGCGTGTCTCCTGCGGACCTGCGCAACATCCTGATACCTCCTCCTCCGCCTCCATCTCCCCCCTCGGGATGCGACGATGACAGCGAGCATCAGCAGCCCCAGGTCGAGGCCGAAGCGCTTGTTTCCCTAAACAGCAACATTTACTCCCTGGACCTTTTGGGCTCGGTGGGCCACTCCATGTCCATCAGGGAGCTGTCGGACGTTCTCTTCCCGCCGAAGCTGGCGCGCGCATCTGAGGTGGTACAGGACTCATGGGACACGGCGGACGCGCCGTCGCTGCCCCCGAAGCTCCTGCCCAACATCACGCACCTCTGCCTCGCCGTCGCCCCCAGTGTCTACCGGGGCGGTGGCGGGCCCGGTGTGTCCTGGAAGCAGCTCCTCGCCCTCGCGGCCAAGCTACCTACGCTCACGCACCTGAGCCTGGCGTACTGGCCTGAGCCTTCGATGACGCCCAACGCCAAGTTTTCCACCATCGTCTCCCCCGAGGGCGTGGCGCAGCAGTACTCCGGCACGGGGCCGTACGCGCACACCCTCGACGACAATTGGTCCGAGGCCGTCATCCTGCTGAGGAAGCTGAGCAAATGTCTCTACGGGCTCGAGTACCTCGACCTCACGGGCTGCGGGGCGTGGTTCAAGGCGCTAATGGCGAACGTCGACGGGGACAAGGTCGACTGGGGCGGGCCTTGGGGCAAGGTCTCGACATTGAAGCTGAGGTATGGGTACCATGTGAGCGAGGACACGCCAATCGCGGACTCTGAGCGGTACCGCGCGGCCGCCCAGATGGCCAGGTCGGTTGAAAAGTATATCGTCGCGCAAAGATCTGGGAAAGGGAGGTTTATCAATGTGGACAGTGACGCTATAGAAGATGCTCGGTGGCCGGGCATGAGCTAGATGACAGATAATCACGTATACTCCAAAAGAAAAAGAAGAAGAGAAAAAAATAAATAAAAAGACGAAGGAGAAAAGAAAGATCCCGCCCTAAAACCTGAGCACGGCATTGTACGGACGAGCGGAGGCTTCTTTTTGGCTGAGCCTAGGCTTCGCGTCTACCGCCCTGCTTGCTCGCGTCCCAGAGCTGCCTGAACCTTCCACCTGCCCGCAGCAAGAGATCGCGGGGGCTCCCGACCTCGACGACACGGCCCTCGTCCAGCACCACGACGCGGTCAAAGTCGGCGACCGTGTCCAGGCGGTGGGCGATGGCGATGACGGTGTGGTCCTTGAACTCCTCGCGGATGAGGTCCTTGACCGTCTTTTCGGTGTGGGCGTCGGCACTGGTCGTTCAATTAGCACTCTGCCGTCGTCCCCCGAGAGTGAGGGTGAAACGCACCTGCTCGTCGCCTCGTCCAGGAGGACCACGCGCCCGACGTCCTTCCTCAGGATGGCCCTGGCAAGGAAGAAAAGCTGTCTCTGCCCGTGGCTTAGTGCCTCCTCGGCGAACTCGGCGTCCAGCCCGCCACTCTCGCGGACCGTCTCCCAGAGCCCGAGGCGCGCGAGCGCCGCCTCCACTACGGCGTCGTCGTCGTCGTCGGAGACAGCGCCGACGGGGTCGAGGTTCTGGCGCACCGTGCCGGGGAGGACGAACTGGTCCTGGGTGATGGCTATGAGGGCCGACCGCAGGGGCAGCAGTGGGAGGGAGTGCAGGGGCGCCCCGTCGATCGAGATGGTGCCGGAGGACAGCGGGAGGAGGCGCAGGAGGGCGAGGAGGAGGGAGGACTTGCCGCTTCCCGTGCGGCCCACGATGCCGATATTCTCGCCGGGGCGGATGGAGAGAGAGACCCGGTCCAAGGCCTTGGTTGCGGCAGCCTGTTCGCCACCGCCCTGGCCCGCCACGTCATATGAGGCGGAGACGTCACGGAGCTCGACGGCACCACGGCCAGGCCAGCCGTTCATATCCGTCTCCGCCACCGGGCCACGTTTCTCGGGAGCAGCAGCCGTCGCCGTCGTCGTCGTTGTCAGTGCCGACCTCCTCAGGGCGTCGTCCTCGACCTCGTCCGTGGTCTCCTCGGAGAAGTTCTTGATGCGCGCGACGGCACCGATGGAGGTCTCGAGCGAGGTCCAGAACTGGATCAGCATCTTGAGGGTCTCGGTGAAGGAAATGAGCTGGACGAGGGAGACGCCCGTGAGGCCGACGGAAACCGTGGCGCGCAGGCGGACGGCGAGGCCGACGACCAGGATGGCGAGGGCGGCAGTCGTGAGGTCGAGGACGAGGGTCAGCCATTGCTGTGTGAGCAGGAGGATGTAGAAGGGCCGTTGGGAACGGTCGATGAGGGCGTGGGAGTGGGCTATGGAGGGATGGGTGAGGGAGTGGGCGCGGAGGGTCGGGAGGCCCGAGAGGGTTTCGAGGAAGTGCGTGCTGGGTGGTTCGCTGTGTCAGTTCAAAGGATGCCTTGTTGAGGTCGGGTCAGTGGCTTACTAGACCGGGGCTTTCTCTTCAAGGTCCAGGAGACGGAGTTGGCGGGATGTGCGAAGATAGGCGCGCTGGATGTAGTAGAAGACGAGGACCAGAACTGGGAAGCTGATGGCAATGTACCACGACGCTGATGCTATGAGGAAGGCCTTGCCGATGCAGGTGAAGAAGCCTGTGATGACCCAGGTCAGCTTCGTCACGGCCCTTATATCTACGGGTACTTTGGTGTCTTACTTGCAAGAGATACCACCAATGCCAATGGCAAGCTTCGGTCGATGAGGCCTATATCTTGCGAAAAGCTAGAATATGTTAAAAGCAGCAATGCGAGTGCCAGGCTGGCTATTCAACACTTACCGAGTTGTAAGGGACCCGATGTCTGTGCTTGTGAAGAGGGACAGAGGAGCACTGTAGAAGAAGTCAGATCTGTCCCTCGCATTGCTTCAGGGGGGGGGGGCAAAACTTGCTGCATGACAGCTTTTAGAAGCTTTTGATGCAGGCTGATTCCTGACCTCGCTGCGACAGGAACAAGCACAAACCTGACGATTGAGTATCAATGTGAGTGGTGGGCTACTTGCATGGATGTGGTTGTGGGCTTACCAGATGAGAACGGCAAAGCTTAAGACACCTCCGATCTGGAAAGCGGCGTAGACGCCGAGGTAGTAGGCATCGCGTTGACCTGGAGCTTCGGCGTTGGCATCAGTCCAGAAGTTCAGCCAGACAGCTTGGTGGTTGTCGTCAGCGAGACCGCAAAACATTCAGGCGAAGGACGCGACTTACTGGGGAATGTCGAAAAGAACGCCCAGGTTATCTGTAGGAACAGCATGATGACGACGAGGAGGGCGCCGACGGTGCCGAAGTAGTAGCAATAGACGCTCCAATCGCCCAGCTGCCGCCGCTTGTCCTCCTCCTCTGGTATGGTCTTGGTCGTCTTCTTGGCCGGAACTTGATAAGCAGTTTCGTCAGCGGCCGTCTCTCCATGAACGATACCACCGTCTTCGTCGTTGGATCCGGATGTAACAAGGCTGCTGACATAGCCCACTGTGTTTTTACAGTCCTCGAGGCTTCCCATTTCGGCGATTTTGCCATCTTGAAGGGTGATGATCATGTCGGCCCTGGAAAGAAAGCTCACTTGGACCTTTCGTCAGCTACATCTCTACTTTAGGCCTTCTTGGTTGTGGTAGGGGTTATACCTGACTGGGTGGCAAGGACGATTGATGCTCCCCAAGCCCTGAGAATGCCTCGTTCGGCACTGAATACGCGCTGGAACACAGCATCAGCGGTTTGATTATCCAATCCGCTAAAGATGTCGTCAAATAAGGCGATTCGTGGTCGTGAGTATACGGCTCTAGCAAGAGCCTGGGCATCGTCAGTTCGAGGGTTGAGGCCGCTTGGTGGTGTTTCACTTACAACGCGCTGCTTTTGGCCACCGCTCAACGCGAGGCCCTTACTACCGATGACTGTCTGGTCCCCGTCCGGGAGTTGGGCGAGGTCCCTTTCAAGGTCGCACGCCTTCAGGACCTGCCGATAGAGATGTGCGTCGAATTCGGAGAAACAAACGATGTTCTTTCGAATAGTCTCATTCTACACAGCCAGTCAGCTTCGACATTATGCAATGAACCGGGGGCGCGCTTACGATCAGCCAGGGGCTCTGCCCGCACCAGGAAACACAGTGACTAGAAAGCTCAATCGTTCCAGTGACGTGAGGTAGCTCGCCGAGGAGACCTTGCAGGAGGGTGCTTTTCCCGGATGCAACTGGTCCCACGAGCATCACTAGCTGACCATCTTTAACCTCAAAGTCCAGACTCTTGAGAATGGGGCCAGAGTCTGATTTCCAGCTGAGTGACGCAGTCTTCATGATAACAGCCGGCGCCCTGCTTGGCTTCTTTGCCAAGACGAGTTCCGAATGCTTCAAATTTTGGAGTTGAACACCTCTAGAAGATTCATCGATTTCGGTGGGTTGTGCCCCAGGCTCCAAGATCGAGCTAAAAGACCGATACTCGATGCGAGGCGGCTCGGTGAGATATTTTTCTATACGATGGAAGCATGCGAGAGCCGCGCTCATGTCGAGGACAACCTCGAACATCCAGAAAAGGGGGCTCGCGAGCAGGATGATCAAGGATAGAGCAACAAACAATTTGGTGGCGTCAAGAGGTTTCCCAGTCTTGGAGGCGACCGCCGTGTACATGGCAAACGCGACCACCGGCGAGAGCATCAGGGGCACCTGCGCGATGGCCGAGGTGACGGCACCAACGACGCGGAAGGGGGTGGCTGCCTTCATCTCGGCGAGCCGAAGTTCTGCCAGGGTTTGAGAGAGCTTCTGCGTCAGACCCGACATCTTGATGCTTTTGATGTGACCAATCATGGCCGAGGTGATGCCTTTGTACAAGTCAGCGCGGTGCGTGAGGTGGTGGGAGGGGGAGGGGGAGGGGGAGGAATACCGATGCGCTTCTGGACTTTCTCGACCCAGACTACCTGGTACTTTTGGGCGGCGGGAGCGATGGAGATGGTGGCGGCCAAAGCGAAGACGGAGACTATGATCGGGCCACAAGCTGCGTAGCCAATGTGTGTGCTGAGAAGCCATGTTGCAAGTGCGATCTGGATGATGTTGGCCCAGAACTCGTGAAGTTCGCGCCATGCGCGAATGATGGCTTCGACCTACATACTCTGTAAGAATCGGGGCAAAGGTATCAAGGGGAGGGGCATCCTTACATCGGTTGACATGAGAGTTACTGCTGCGGAGTCATCTCCGGGTGCGACTCGCAGCTCTGTCGTCTTGGAGTAAATGGCAGCAACCAAGACACCCCTGAGCATAGACAGGGACCGAAAGGCTTTGTGCCAGTAGAAGCTCGACGAGATGGAAATGCCGAGGTAGATGAGACCATATGCGCCGATGAGGGCGTAGCCGTAGCTAACATCCTCGGAGGGGTTCTGCAGGAACTCGAGAAAACGGTTCAGGACCAGGGGCTGGCAGATGGCGAAGCCTAGCAGAAAGATCCTCGGCAGGACGACTGCCAACAACTGCCACTTCAGCGTGCTGATGCAGACACGGATGAGCCGATGACGACGTGAAGGAGGCGGTCCGTCCGACTGGTTGGCCGACGACCTGTTCCAGTAGAGCCAGAACCTCTCGTTCAGCACGGCAGCCGACATGGACTCGTCCAGGACGAACAAGTCCAGCGGCTTCAGCAGACGACGAAAGCCCGTCAGCAGCAGGGGCGTAAGCCACCAGAAGAGACTGCGGCTGTAGATACCACTGGTTTCCTCGGGGCTGCACGGCCGGCCGGCGCTGGCGAGGTGGCGGGTCTTGCCCTGGGCCTCGAGGATCATGACGGCCGCCTTCAGCGCGAAGGACGCGGAGAAGACGGCGGCGATGGCGACGCTTAAGTGCGACAGCCACACGGTGCGGAGGATTGCTCCGTCCAGCACCAGGGACACGGAGATGTATATATTCAAGACGGACGAAGGCTTAAGGCTCTTCGCGTGTTCTATGTACGAGAGACCACCAAACATAACGGTGGCGGCAAAGGACGCGCAGGAGGCGGCGACGGAGACGGTGCGCAGGCGTCCCGCATCACGGTGAGTTGCCCATAGCGCCACGAGCACGAGTTGCAGCACGGCGAGGATACCGATGGCAGCCTGCTTGGTTAGTCGGAGGGCATCGCCGGCCACGGCACGGGGGAGTTTGCCGAGGTGGCGGAGGCGCAGAGGTGCTACGAGCAGGAGGAGGGAAGCCGGGAGGATTGTAAAAAGACATTGCTCAAAGGTCAAGGTGAAGTCGAAGCCGTGGCGGCAGTTCTGCACGATTGGGCCGAAGGCGTCGTCGGCGGTCGGGGAGCATCCGATGAGGGATAAGGTGGTCATGGCTAATGTTGGATGCTGCGCGATGGGCAAAAATGGGCAAGAGCGAAGAGATGAAGCAAGAGGGATTGCGTCCCAAGCTGGTGGGCGGGAGATCTGACTTTTTAAAGGTCAATTCGGGCCCGGTTGCGGCACAGCAGTTGGAGAGTTCACCCCTGAGATCTTGTCCGATTGGGGAAGGTGAATAAGCACAGCAATTCAAAGGATCCGATAACTACAGGAAACAGTCAGATACATGACACAGGTTAACGACCTAGTATGGGTGTTCGTTGGCTGCTGGTTTCCGACAGCGTGCTTGCTAAGGAGTAGCTTGGAAGACAATCAGTAAAGTGAAGCCATTCGCAATGGCAGCAAGACGCAAACCCGGCCATCATCGTCGGATGAACACGCCAAGATGGATGGGACGAACTCAACCCATATTTTTTTACCCAGGGTATACTGTCCCTCGCTCTCCCTCTAACCTAATATCCCCGTTGGGCCCCTGGGACAAACAAGCAACAATGAATGGGACGATCTACGGATACAGGCACATCACAGTACCTACCGATGCACAAGAGACAAGCCACAGGCGGCAAACAACTTTAGGGACTGGACCCTCCAGGGTCTCGAGTGGCAGCGGGTTCTCCAAAAACTTGTCGTCGCCTCTGTCCAAACAGGTTTTATTTGGTGTCATAAGTGTCATCCAATTCTACTGTACTTGCTACCTTGGTAGGTACGTACCGTACAGCATCTAACTAGGTACTTTAGTGCCTGTAGGTAGGTACTCTGCTGTGGAAGTACCTTACCCGGGGCTAGGCCTTGGGGGTTTCCCAGGTGGGTCCCAGACCAACGGCAGCAGCGGTGGAGGCCCGAACGGGATAAGAAGCGCGGTGGTTCAGGACGAAGAGCGAGACCGATGACGCAAACTTGGCTGTCTTTGCATCCCATCCACACACGGCCTGGACAGCGACGACACCCCTTGGCCACGTCAGGCTCGATAAGACTTGTTGCGTTGTTCCCGCCCCAGATGCCTCTTTATTTTTGTTCCTATTGTTCCTTAAGGGTCCATTCGGCCTCCCCACATAGACAAGCCATGCAAACATGGCCAACTTACCCCAGTCGAGTTAGTCGGTCTGGTTCCTGACCGCCGCCTACATCGATGCATACATTCCTTCACGCCCAGTCAGCCAGGATCTTCTTGGTTGCATCATTGCCATTCTAGCGTCTTGAAAACATGGTTGGCTGTGATTCACCCATGGCTTTTAGCCTGCTTGCTCTTCTCCCTCTTTAAGGCCGGGGCCCTTTGCCGTCTGACACATGGCTTCGTCTTCTATACACTCTTGCTTTCGATTATCGCCAATACCTACCTAATAGGCAGCACCTCCTACCCATCCCTCAACATCTTGGGTCTTGAATCACACGGCCTGTTGTGAGCCCTGCTCGTCTACTCAAACAACCACCCATCTTTCCATTTGTCCAACTGGAGCCAAACATCCCTCAATACCGGCAACATGCATTTCACCGTCATAGTGCCGCTGGCGCTGTCCATAGCGGCCTTCGTCCTGTCATTCCTGGCTCTCTTCGCCGGCCACAAGCAGGGCTTCATGGAGGACTACGACGTCGTCCGGCTGAACATGTCGACCCTGGGCTACAACCTGATCCCCACCGCCACCGAGGAGGCCGACCCCGCCTCGACTACCGGCGGCTTCCTCGACCGATTCGTCGACGGCATCAGCGACCGCGTATCTGACGTTTTAAACGACTTGGGCAATGACGTGGCCGACCGGCTCGCAGACGAGCTGGGCATCTCCGAGTGGTACTCGTTGCACCTGATGGACGTGTGCCAGGGCGACTTTGCCCCCAACGTGACGGCGCCCAACGCCTGGTTCAACGTTACGAACTGCACCCATCCGTCCCCTGGGCGTAAGTACCCATCCACACACTGTTCTGATTCCATGAGGCAACGCTAATTCTCGACCAGCCAACGTTAATCTCACCAAGATGCTGGACCAGGAGCTCTCCATCGGCCCCCTGCGCCTGAGCCTCGCCGATCTCAACTGGCCCGACACCATCGAGGAGACCATGGACAAGGTCAACAAGTTCCTCCTCGCTATCTGGGTCCTCTACGTCCTTGGCATCGCCTTCTCCGGCCTCGCCATCCTCGGGTCGCTGGCGGCCTTCTTCCTCGGCTTCAAGAAGCGCATGACTCTGACCAACTTCGTCTTCGCAATCCTCGCCGCCCTCGTCCTCTTCGCCGGCAGTCTCATCACGACCATCGGCGCCAAGGAAGGCGCCAAGCAGATCACGGACGTGGGCGAAGAAATCGGCATATCGGCTGAGGCCGGCCAGAAGTTCATGATCATCTCATGGGTCGCCTTCGCCGTCATGTTCGCGGCCGCCATCTACTGGGTCACGCAGTTCTGTCTCGAGAGGCGGTCGACGCGCAGGCGGGGTTTCACCGAGAAGCGCCACCAGAAGGGCAGCTTCTAAGGGCATGGACCTACCTCTACCCTGTCCCTGAGCAACCATATA
Organism: Colletotrichum caudatum; assembly: GCA_030867225.1. NCBI lineage: Eukaryota > Fungi > Ascomycota > Sordariomycetes > Glomerellales > Glomerellaceae > Colletotrichum > Colletotrichum caudatum. The sequence continues at coordinate 25,367 of MU846345.1, forward strand.
ACAAACCAGTCATTAGTGTGTGTTCGATTCTCGCAGATTGGGAAACCAAGACACGAAAGCGGGGGGGGGGGGGGCGGTTTTTTCTTTTTCGCTTTTTTTTATGTTATTCTTCATTTTGCGACGATACCTTTGTCGGGTCTGGTCGGATAGCTGGCATATCGCGGCCTTTTCCGACATTACGATCCTTTTCCTTGTTTCCGAGATACCATTCCACTGTTCGGGCATGCAAAGCCTGAGATTGCTCCATTGCAGTGTACAATTTTCAGGACTAAGCCAATAAGTGAAATCAATTTACCGAGGGCCAGCACCTGGGTCCGCTTTCCTCGACCGACCTACGCCGTGTGAAATGAGGCTTTGTAAATCTGCCGGGCTCGTTATATGTCGTTTTTCCTTTCTTCTGCCACCAGATATCGCATCCACGCGGGCAGGCACTTACAGAGAAGCCCTCTCATGAAAATCCGGGGCAGCTTGCACGACTGGTCCCCTGCACCCCGGAATGTGGGTACGTCACTCTTCCTCCCTGTCTCAAACAGGCAACCACTGCCCAGCTCGACCTCCGACCGAGCCTAACGTCCCAATGGGTCCTCCCGGCTGCTCCACTCTTCAACTGCATCCAACTCGCTCCAACTGCTCGACAAGTCATACTCGTTTGGTCTACACCGTCCAGTGCACACTTCTTTTGCTCTCCTCCTCCTCTCTTCTTCTCCCGAGAGCCGCGTGGGAGGAGCAACGCTCGATATGCCCTCCCTTCCGTTCGCAGACCGCATCTCCTCGGCGTCCAACATGCGAGGCAACAGTGACGACGGCGAGGAGGAGTCGCTCCTCGGCCGCGGCCGAGAAAGTGCGCGCCGCTTCTGGGACGGCTTCGTCGATTTTGCTCTGCAGGGCAACATCCTCGAGATCGCCTTTGGCTTGATGTGGGTGTTACCGTTCCGAGTCTCCCCAGACTGCGCGGTATCCCGTGCACCCACCACGCGCAGTCGAGACTCTGCGAGACTTCTGGTTTCCCCGGAGTTGATTTATGCGCTTGTCGTAATCGCCAAGGGGCATGATGGGGGAGACGTGTTCCGCAAAGAGCTCGCTGACTTAACCCCTTCGCAGCATCGCTGCCGCCTTTACCACTCTCGTCAACAACTTTGTGCAGAACATCATTATGCCCCCCATTTCCGTCATCCTCCCGCTCAACCGCAACATGGAACAAAAGTTTGCCGTCCTCAAGGGGGGCCCCAACTACACCCACAGCGGGTACACGACCCTCGAACGCGCAAAAGATGACGGTGCCGTTGTCCTAGCCTATGGGTGAGTTCCTTGTCTGCCTTTGAAGCCCAACCCAAGCCCAATCCCCCAAAAGATGCTCTCGATGCTGTAGTTCTTCATGTCCGAACTCTATTTCAACCGCGCTCGGCAACTCAACTTCGATGTCGGGCCGCGTCGTACACACCGGCACAGCAATCCGAAGATCAATGTCGCGGCTAACATGGGACGGTAGCTCGTTTCTCAACCAACTCGTCTCGTTCCTCGGCATCGGGATCTCCCTCTACGGCCTGGCTCACGTCTTCCAATTCTTCTCCCCGGAGCCGATCATTAAGCACACCGTCAAATGCAGATACTGTCGCAAGCGGATTAGCAGCAAGGTAAGTCTCGGTATAACCCCCCTGTGCTTCTATTGGAAGGTTAGGGCGCAATGAAACAGCATTGACTAACACCTCTTGACAGGCGCAACGTTGCGTCAACTGCACCAGCTGGCAGGATGGTCGCGAGGACAGGGCTCACCAGTAGTTCCGACATCTTCCTTTATCCAAGCATCTGAAAGTCAGAATGGCCTTTTTCTACGACATTGTAGAAAGCATCTGACGGGATACAGGCCTGGCTATGAGTCCCATGGCCGCTGTTTCGGCATGGTATACGTAGTGTCGGGGGTAGTACGAGAGCGTTCATGTGCATTCTTCATTTTATTTTCAAATAGCATTTACGGACCGAGGCATGTTTTAGGTGCGGTTTTCCACATTCCGGTATGAAAAAGAAAAAAAAAATCCCTCTCAAGCAAAGCAATAGGGGTGTCAATGACACTGGGCGACCATCATGAACCGCCATCGTCCAGATTATCCGGCAACCAAGCAGTGTCCATTTATCAAACCTGCCCCCGAACCCCAGCGTACCCGGCCTTGTTATATCCACGCCCCCCGCGTCGAATCTTCATTCGGCCCCCCTCAGACGCCCAGTATCGTCTCGGAAGGAGCCCCGCCGTTGCGCTGGAAGTACGCCTTCTGGGCGCGCGGTGACATGACGGAGCAGTAGGTCATCCACGCCGTGCAGAAAATGAGCAGTACGCCAGCCAGGCAGCCGAGGACGATGCCTACCTGTGCGTTGAGCTCCATGTCGATCCTGGCAAGAGAGCGAGGGGAGAGAGAGCTGCAGGGGCTACGGGGACAGAGACGGGGTAGCAGGACTGGCCAGGAAGGGGAACAACAAGTTTTGGCAGTGGGGGTTCTTTCCCCTCCCCCTTGATGGATCCTGATGAGGGATGAATGTTGTGGCTTAGTGTTAATACGTGTCGCTGGTCGGTTGCTGATGTTACACAGACGACGAGAAACGTTCACTGGAGTTTTCAGAACGGGAGCCGGTCGATGGTGGGTTGCCGACGTGCTGAGCTTTATCTTGTCCTCCCCACCCCGGCTATTCGCCGTGTGAGTCTTTCCGGCTCGTTGTCTGGTATCCAGACAAGCGACTCTCGGGTTGTCTGATATCAAACAAGCGCGTTTGAACCTTACCCTTCGAAAAAGGAAAAACAAAAAGCCCCCCACCCACCCAAAAAAAAAACCCCAAGCATTTGATTTGCCCTGTGTGCGGAAACGTCCTTCAGACGCAGTGGCAAACATCACCTCGTCCTAGGGACAACAAAGAACCACGTAGAACAGTCGGCGTGCGTCAAAGGGGCAGTAAATCGTTTCTCTCTATTCATGCCCTGATCCAGATCCCGCCCCCCCCGCGCGCGGCAAGACGGGGGCCGACGTCTCGCTCGCAAAGGTGCGTGTCTTGTATCCTAGAACAACAGAACGACTCCGGCTACGGCAGCAACGATGGCGAAGCCGGCCAAATTACCGTTACGACCGGCCCGCGACGCCGCGGCGTTCGGCGTGGACGTCGGGGCGGCCTCCGCGCCAGTCGCAGTCGGGCCGGTCTGCGCGCCATTGGGCCCCTTCGCAGTCGCCGTCGTAGTCGTCGCCGTCGTCGTTGTCGTCATCGCGGTGGCCTGGGCTTTTAGCTTCTCAATGCCGGCAGTGATAGTGAGGGGCACGCGTGCGTCCAGCATTGTCACGGGCGACAGGACCATGTCGGTCGATGTGACGTTCCCTCTCAGGGTAGCGATTACCCGGTAGTCCAGCCGGTCGCCCGAGATGGTGCCGATGAACTCTTCCGAGCTGCGAGACGTGGTCAGTCCGGTTGCTCTGTTCAAGTTTCTCGAGCGGTTGAGGGGGGGTTGGATGCTGCGTGTGAGGCGGAGCTTCCCATGGGCCGGACCCTACAATTCGGTCTTGGGCCGTTGGATGTAAACCTCGACGGTTGAGGGACCACCCACGAGGGTCATGGCTAGGTCGGTGGTGTCCCAGCAATGGTAGTCGTTTCGTTCGGCGCTGTCCGGCTGGCAGTATACGGCGTAAGTCGTCGCGGTGGGATTGGCATCCACGACAGAGGCGTCATAAGGATTGTGTCCGAAATACGGATTCACGACCTCGACCACCGTCGTGCTCTGCGCCGCGGCCGTACCCACGAGAGCCAAGACGATCTCTGCAAAGCCTCTCATGGCGAACGGTATCCAGCTCAGCTATGTCGGGGATGCAGATGCTTAGCACCTCTCTCGCAGGCATCCACGCGGGTTGGTTCGCGACGGGATATAACCTTACCCCTGACCCCCTTGCCAAATTCATCTTCTTTCTAGCGTCGGCTGTGCCGCAGTCTTGCATACCTATGTACGAAGTACGGGGCCCAATGGGACCATGCCTCTTGCGGTCAAGCGCTCGTGTTGACCCTATTGCTGCGAACCGCCCAGACCGTTGGACCGAGACAGCCACAAATTCGGTGGGTTTCCCGATTGGATACCACACGGCCTCTGTCAGCGGCACGTCTCCATGTCGCCCTCATGGTCTGAATTGGATGCTCTAGGGTCGGGTTGAATACGGCTGGGATGACCTCTTCGCTTGACTTGGAGAAGCAAGAGAAGAAGGAATGCCACTAAGAGCCTGATCGGCAACTCTGATAACTTTTGTAAGTTTGAATAAGGACTGGTAACGCAGACCAAGCACCAGCCATAAGTACTATCAAAACTTAAATCATGTTACACTAGGACTGTAATCATGATGTATCCTCCTGTTTTAGGCCTAGTGTAAAAAGATTTAAGTTTTGATAGTACTTAAGCATAGCTGGTACTTGGTCTAATAGTACATCTCGCTACCTACTCCTGCCTGTCAGGAATCTGAAGGGGTATCAGCATAGGTACTGTGTGGAAGGGTTTCCTCTAGAATGAATTTCACTTCGAACCACAGTACTATGACACGAAAAGAAAAAACGAAAGAAAGGCTCATGTTTACTGTATAGCTAGCTGGAAGAGGTGAGTAGAGGAGTCGATTGCAGTACAATGGCGCGGAAGAATTCGAGAACGGCATAGGGACGGCCCGCATGCCACCTTTCTCAGAGCCGGCCGGAATGTGGGCATGCCGATCTCCGGAGGCCATCTCGATCTCTTGGGTGCTGCCCAGCATGGCATTCGCAAATCGTTGCATGCGGCTTCTGGCACGCGGTCTTGGCCTTTTTGAGACGACTACAACATGTCATTGAACAATCCGGGGCAAAGGATATGTATGGATCGAGCACTTGGCAAACGGTTGAGGTTTCTCTTGGCAGCCCAGACGGGCGATCCGGGCTTGTTGTTTCTCGTCGTCACAGGTCGGCGGTGCGGTGGTGTTTTGTTTTGTTTTGTTTGTATGCATGCAGTAGGCCCAGCTTTGCCAAGGCAATTGCGGTGAGAGTGCGCAAAGACGCACTGGCTATGCGGTGCCCCGGGCGGAGCGGAAGGAATCAGATGAAGATGGACCACAATGACCCTTGAAGAGGGTGAGCGACGGAGACGGGACGGCAACGGGACTGTGCGCCGGTGGCAGAGGGATGCCAAGGTCGTCGGATGACAATATGGGATGGACGTGACGAAGACATGATGGCACGAGCACGCGGGGGCTAACATGACAGACAGACAGACAGACAGACAGACAGACGGAGATGAGATGAGGTGGTGACGGGTTTTTTCTTGGCTTCTGCCCTTCCTTCGCTTCTTCCGGCTGCAGCAGGCAGTAATTTCCTCGGTTCCGTCGGTGCATCGAGGGAGCGGAAAGGACAGGAAAAGAAGAGAAAAGAACAGGGACGCCGAGGAGGATCAATGTCGGAAGCTAGGTACCAAGGGGCGGAAAAGAGAGGATGGGCGGCGGCGGCTCCGACTAGGGGCCTAGGTAGACAAACCCCCCTCCCTACCTGCAACTCGCAAGACTCCATGGACACGAGAATCCCAAGGGCGACGGACGGTCATCCATTCGCAGGGTGATCCGATGTTTGAGTTTCCCGAGCGTTGCAGAGTTTCCCGCAGGAGGTGCAGTGCAGTGCAGTGCAGTGCGGCGTGGGGCGGGTGGGCTCGGAGGAGACCATACCTACCGGTAATGGGCCGAAGGCCTACTAGTAGTATCCGTACCTCGTAGGTACATAGGTATCTCCTCCACAGGCAGAGAGAGGCAGGCAGGAAGAGACAGGTACAATACGTGACCCTGGACGGTTTGACAGTCCGGACATACCCTTGCCGGCTCCTTCTCAGTGGCATATCCCGTCCAATCATGTGGCTTCATCTCCCTCGGGGCCCACCGTGCATGTGTTTTTCTGCTCGAATTTCACGGTCTTGGCATTTCTTGGCTTTCTTCCCTTCCCATCCTCCTCTACCACCCTACATGCGTAGGCTACGCAGTACGATGTTTCTCAGTCGCCGCCCACCCACACAGGTACCTACCTACTCTCTCATGCCCATGGGCCATGGCCATACCCATACCCGATGTGAGCCCAGCTAATTGGCTAGCATGCACCTGCTGCACCTGCCATCATCCGCCGCTCGTCGTGGTGGTGGGAGAAGACAGAGGGGACCTACCTACCTACCTACCTACGATGGCAAGTCATGCCCGGCTGGCTGGCTCAGAGCTGAGGGAGAGGTATTCGTACCTACTGCGTACGACGTACGTTGGGTAAAGAGAGCGGCAAGAAAAAAAAAGAATAAGGGGGGGGGGGGGGAAGACGGGTACGCATTTGATCGCCTCGTGGATTGGCAGCAACGCACGGCAACGCCCAGCTATGCCATTTTGCATAGCTGGGCATTGCTGCCAAGCCATTATTCCCTGACCAGTGCCAGCATCGACGCTGGACAAGACAAGGACCAAGCCACAAGAGTTGCACCACTATTCGTACACTACTACACCAGGGAATTTCTCGCCCTACGTGGAGACTCCGACCCTCTCTCTCTCTCTCACTTCCTCCGCTGATGCGATGGATGCTGGGCCCTTTTGCCAAAGTCTTGGCTGTCAATTTTGCCAGAAAAGAATGCGCACTTGCTCACCTCGTTCTCCTGCCCAGCCTTGGCCGGTAAGGACGGCGCGTTGGCAAAACCTCGAGAGCCCGCGCCCTTTCTCTCTCTCTCCCTCCTTCCCGTCGCTCATCATCCGATCCTCCTCCTTCCTTCCCTGTCTTGTACTCGAGAGCCCGCTCCGTTCCCCGGAATTCTTCCTCGGCTTCCTTCCTTGGCCCCATGTCTATTTTCCTCTATTAAGGAAACGACATCCCTCCACACACCACCAAGCCGCAACTATCGCCCTGGTTAACCGTAACCGACAGCTCTGCCCCGTACACTCACTCACTACCTACCTATCTATCCGTACTCCGTAACCCTACCTTCACATACAGGAGCTTGTTGTTTCGCCATCGTTGCATCTGCCTGTGTGGAAAGGCTCGCTACGTCGTTCCCATGTGGTAGCAAGGGTCTCTCTCTCACCATCACCAATACCACCAATACCACGAGACACACGCAGAGCCCACTTTCTGCTGCGGGAGGGAAACTACCGGCAGCCTTTCCTTCAATCCATTCTTCCACATTAATCCTAATATCGACCGACTTTTGCCGTTTCTGTCCAGCTCCAGCTCCAGCTTCTGTACCGTACCGTCAGGCCGGGCCGACGGATCACGTCCCCTCCCCTCCCCTATCCTCGACTCGTCTTGTCCACTTACCGAGCTGGTCGCCTCGCCCGATGAACTGCTACCCTTGGTAGCCAGCACTTGTCTTGACCTTGAGCATTGCTGCACCCGTAGCCATCTCTCCAATCCTCCGCCCGTCTGCGCGTTCGGCATCGTCCCTGTGCCGTCACGTCACCATGCATTATCAGCAGACTTTCCTCGCTCTGTTGTCGCTTTGCCTCTTCTCTTCCAACGTCGTCCGCGCCGACGATACCACCACCACCACCACCACCGCTGTCCCGATCTACCTACCGCACTATGATGCTAAGAGCTGGTCGCAGCTGCGGGGCAGCGTAATTTCAAGTGTACGCCGACCTCGGGATCTCCCCAAGCCCTCCTTGCCCTGTGTCGTTGTCGTCATCTAACAACCGCCCTGCTACAGAATGCTAATGAAACGACGTACACCATCTTCTGCGCACCGCAAACACTGCCCAACTGCGACCTCGCTGTCGAGTTTCCTTTCGTCTTTGCCGAGGGCGAGAACACACTTCAGTTCCACGGCACCAAAACATCAACACTGTAGGTGCACTCCCTCGAATAAGAAAGCCTCGACGCTGTCTGTCTCCGAGATGCCCCCATAACTAACCATGATGTGACTGAAAACAGTATCGCCGACCTCGAATGCACACTGAGCGGTACGACAGCTGCGACATGTTCGGGGTACTCGAGCTTGAAAAGCGGATACGTCAACGGCAAATACACGGGCCCGACCGAAGTATCGTGGACTTCAACCATGACCGGCTCCGAGGTGCAATGGGGCGTCCTGACAATGGCCTCCGAAGATGCTGCGGCAACTCCGGCGCCCACCCCGGCGCCCGGCGATCCCGACTACGACGACTTCCTTTACACGGGCACCATTTCCTCGGCATTACCCGCCGAGACGAACCCTAGCGCTGCCTCGCGTCTTTACCTAGGCTGGACTCTTGCTGCGTCGTTATGTAGCATGGTTGCCGTCACTCTGATGGCATAAGGGGCGGGGATCCTTGACGCGAGCGACATACACCAACTTGCGCAACTAGGCACATACTCACAGCGCCGACTTGCCGAAGAATCCGATTAGCGAGAAAAGAAAAAGAGGGGACACGAATGATCTTTTGATGCCAAAAAGGTGGCATACGGAGCAAAACAAGAAAGAAAGCATGAGGAACCCCGGATTGGTTATCGGCGGATAGAGGTGATCACATACTCCTGGAGTTTTGTCCTCATTTTCCAAGAGGGTACATATGGCGGATTATTGGCGAGGCCCGTTGTCTTTTTTTTATTTACACCCACCCACCACTTTCTCTGTTGGGCAGGGTTTCGCCGTCCAGGGCGTTGTTTTGTTTCTCACGATATGCTCCCACGTTTCTGGAGTTATACCCCATATCGGCGTTGTACAAGGTTACGCGATCAAGTGTTTTAACGGGTTGAAATCAAATACACAACAGCAGGGCAGAGGAGAGAGGGCGGCAACCAACCGACCGACCGCCTTCTCCCCCGCCCGGTGCTGCACAACACTTTCCAGACATTCCGCCCTTTTATTGTTCTTCTTCTTCTTCCTTTTCCCGTGACCTATCTCGGCCGATATGAGTGAGGGGGTAAGGGTAGACACAAGAAGCGATCGTTAACCAAACCCATTGGCTATACAACGTGCACGTCCCACGACGTAGGCGACCCTGGAATGATGTCCACCGTCCGTCGTGGGAACCAATGGTTGGCCCGAATCTCGGCCGTGCGAGAAAAGGGCTCCGCGTATCGACGGGGCGCCAGTCGTGTACATTGTTTGCAGTTTTATTTCATCGGATTTCTATTCGTCTTGTTTCCCACCCCCCTCAGTCGTATGCTACGGAATATGGAAACGCGAACCATTGTGTTCCGTCTCGACGCCTCCGTCCTCAGTCACAACAGCCCAGGTATCCAGAAAAGCAGGACGGCACCAAAGGTGCTCGCTCCCATCCACCTTACGTGCACGGAGCCGTTGGCCTGCGGGTTTGACGCCGTTGGGTGGCTCGTCGAGTTGGTCGTCGTCGTCGTCGTTGGGTTGCCCACAGGCGCCGTCGAGTTGCCCAAAGGCGCCGTCGGCTTCCTGACCGTGGGACTAACCTTGCTGTCAGTGTCGTTCCGTTTCCGCAACAACGCTCATGTGCGACAGGCAGATGGACGATCGTGCTGCGCCCCCCTCATCCCGCTCCCTAACTGGTGGACGGCGAAGCCTCCCCCAGCTTGTTCCCAACCATAGCAAACGAGACGCGGAAATAAGGGGGTGGTGGCGACGAACGACAGACAGACAGACAGCTCGGGCTGGCGTGGGGTCTTTTTTGGAGGGACGAGCAGAAAAAGCCAACAGCACCTACTACTGACTGACGACCAGACCCTGGACGATCTCGAGGGCGCTCATGGTCTGGCCGAGGCCCAGGTTGCCGTCGTCGCCGCCCACATACCACTTCTGGCCGCACGTGACGTTGGTCGCCGTGGCCGCGCACGCGTTGGCGGCGGCGAGGGCGGACGGGACCAGAAGGTCCTTGACGGCGGGGAGGAGCTCGGGCATGACGAGGGCCGACTTCCAGAGGAAGCGGGACAGGTAGCCCTTGAACGTCTTCATGTCCGTGTTGCACGTGTTGACCGTCTCGCAGGCGGGCTCGTACATGATGTTGGTGCTGTTGGCGGTGGGGGAGAAGAAGCTCGCGCGCGCCGTCTCGAGCATCTTTGTGGCGCGCTGCCTCCAGACGTCGTCGCCGGTGTGGTTCGCCATGACGGCGGCGCCGTAGAGGTAGATGCCGGTGGAGTAGGTGAAGGACTGGTGGTTCGTCTTGGTGCAGTTGTCGCGGGAGTCGGCACCGTCGTAGACCCTGAGGTCCTGGTCGATGAGGCCGACGGCGACGGTCCAGTCCCAGATGTGGTTGGCCCAGGCGACGTAGGTGGGGTCGCCCGTGGCGGCGGCCAGCCTCGCGCCGAGCTGGAAGAAGCCGCCGTTGCTGACCGAGTTCTTGTAGTTGAGGCCGTTGGGGTTGCTCTCGTAGATCTGCCACAGCAGGCCGCCGCCGCAGTGCGTCGTGTTCCAGCGCGTGGCGAGCGAGTTGAAGATGTTTTGGCCCATTGTGAGCCAGGAGGGCACACCGGCCTTGGGCTCGGGGAGGAGGTTCCCCTCGGCGGCGGCCATGACGGCGAAGCCCCAGAAGCCGAGGTCGTCGTTGCCCTCCTCGAAGGCGTGTTCCGGCGGCATGAAGTCAAAGTTGGGGCCGGTGTTGACGGTGGCCGTGAGAGCCTGGGTGACCACGTCGTTGTAGGTCGCGTCGCCGGTGTAGTGGAAGTAGTCCACCATGATGCCCCAGAGGGCGCCGGCCTGCCACCAGTAGTACGGTTCTGGCAAGTCACCGACCATCTAGCCCCCCCAGTCAGTGTGTTGGTTTCTCTCAGTTGTTATCATGACTCTGCAAAGGGTCACACAGTCATGCTTTTGCCGGACACATTTCAACGCACCTTTGGGTCGCTGGAAACATTGCCGTTGTAGTACGACATGGCGCCAAAGGCAAGACCGCGAGCAACTGCCTTGATGGAATCTGAAGAAAAAAAATCGAAAAAATCAGACCCATACGCATGATAAGTCCCAAGGTATATCTGTACTGACCTGGGTTGGTGACATCAAGTGTGTTGGGCGCCGTGAAGGCGGACACCGTAGCGGCCGCCACGGAGGCGACGAGGGCAGGCCTGACGAACACCATCATGAAAAGCTGCTGCTTGGCGATGGACTATGTACTATACGGCTCCGAAGGGGTTGAGGAGGAGCGAGAAGCTGTTTTACGAGCGAGCGTCGAAAGGAGTGTGGGTGGGTGAGCGGCTTGCTTAAAGCGTACCCTTGAGGACGATATTTCCGAACTTGACGAACGGCGGGTCAACGAAAGACGGTGGGCGAGGAAGCTCAGCGAGGGAACGAAAGTGAAGGAGGGGCAGTGGCAGCAATAAACCAACAACAACAGCAACAAGAAAAACCGGTGGTTCACGAGAGGAGGAGGTGCTGGAGAAAGGAAGATCGAGAGGCAAGCAGGAGCGGCAACCCCATAATGATAGGCAAAAGTTTGTCCGTCACGGGAAGTAGACGGGCCCCTACCCCCGGGGGAAAGCAGATGAGGCGTCCGTAGAAAGGATAAGGGCGTATCGCAAACCTTGGGGTCTTGCGGCGGGGGGGGGGGGGGGGGGGGGGGGGGGGGCGGCGCTTTTACTTGTGGGCTTTCTTTCACTAAAGTCTAAAGGTGCTGTATACATGTGGTGCATTTACATACGCAAGGGTGTCGGTGCACTGGGAAGGAGGAGGGGGCAAGAAGGCGCAAGCCAACGGATTGACGGGATCGCCGTCGACTCAGCTCTCATCGCGCTTCTTTCAGGCTCTTGACAGCCTACAAGCTTCTCGGGTAGGCCCTTGTTTGGTTCGCCTGGCCCCTCTATATCCCTGACACAGTAATGTCGGTCAGGGAAGTCAGCTGTATTCGAATGGTTTTCTGGTCTCTCCCCCCCATATATGCCTTTGATGGGGAGATGGAGGGGTGTGCGTATGCCGAGGGGGGGGTGCGGCGGTTGGTGGGAGAAAGAAGTGGCGGCGGCGGCGGCGTTAGTCAGGGACACACGCGCGCTGCAGCAGCGATCTGCACGCCGTCTTCCAGATGACGGAGAAGGGGACCAGGGTCGCCGGGGCAGAGGACTGCAGACTGCAGTGCAGAATTCAGTTGCGGCCTGCAGTCTGCAGAACGGGACTCAGCAAAGCAAGCGAGAGAGAGAGAGAGAGAGAGAGAGAGGTGCCTGGGCGGATGCACATGGCCCCCTTCGGCGCAGAAGTGTTCATCCCAGCTCCCGAGACATGAGACGAGATGGTTGGATGGCGATTGACCGTTTGACAACCGTGTTCCCAGCTTACCCGCAAATGCCGGTTAATCTGCACATCCAGTCGCTGTGTGTTGAAGAAGGGCCACTGACAGGGTGCTGCTCTGTTCCTCTGGCTGGGGG
>MU846346.1:3285-37554 GCA_030867225.1 Colletotrichum caudatum
CCCCCCCCCCCATCCACCCGTCCGCCTGCAAATGCGACGTCGCATGCATCCGCCCACTCATTAACGCCAACGTCAAACACAAATACCCAGTTTACTCGCACGCCGTCACGAAAGCTCCAGACAACGCTAACACCCCGTATCGGCGAATCATCAAGAAAGTGTGTGGATAGCAAGCAGGCATCATCACAGCGGATACGTCTCGGTCACCAGCACACTGGGTGAACATTTCATATACCCTTCCTGCATTACAACTGCCGGCGACGAAAGGGAAAAAAACAGGAAGACGCTAACCACACGACATCGGCACGGTCAGTTAGTCAGTCAGGCAGTGCTGCTGAACTGAAGTGGACTGAAAAAGACCATCAGAAGACGAGACCGCCAGTCAACCAACTACCTCTAAAACAATACCGGACGGATAAGAAGCCGACAAATCACATCGCTAATCGCTAATAGCGCACTCTCCGAATTATTGCGGCACCACCCACCCCCCTCCCCCGGCGTTCCCTAGGCCTCACGACCCTCCCAGCCCCCTAGTCACCATTCTCTCCCCCCGGACCCTGCCCTGGGAATCACTATACGTACCCGATTACAGTGTCCGACCCCCCAATCGAAAAAAGGAAGAAGATAAGGCGCTTAACTCTTTGTGGCCACTACTTTCCCCTGCAACGCCCCAAAGCAACACGTCCCAGCGCACCCTAGCAAGCATCCTGGCGTCGCTCGCCCGAAGTTGCCTCCCATCCGGCATCAGAATCCATCAGCTCACAGACTCCCTCCCGTCTCTGTCTCCTTCTGTTGCAGCTTGCAGCAAATACCTGGGTCAAACATCAGCCAGAACGGCAAGGAAAGGAGAAAAATTTCAGGTACGTACCAGATTGTCTGTGAGCACCACCTCCTACCTTCACCTGCACTTGCAACCTGCACTTGGCACCTTAGCGTACCTACCTACACTCGCACCTGCACCTGTTATTCCCTCTGCTGAGATTGTCGTTGTCACTGTGGTATTATTTTCGGGGTTGCTAGTCGAAGCTGCCGTTGCCTGGCCGTTCCTTCCTGTTCGACACAGCAAATAGCACATCAGTCATACAAACGGCTTCATCCGCGTCTTTTGCCAGCTCACATCGCCCCAGCCACATTCGAGACACCCGCTTCCCTGCTTTTCCGCCTCCTTGCGACATCATCCCAAAAGAAGGGGGGGAAAACCATACTCCAAGCTTTTCATCTTCCGGTCATTTTCTTCTCCTCCGAGACTTCACACACGCAATCACCCATCACTAAACAAGTGGTCTATTGGAGACGGCCCGGCAATACGGCTTACACCATTCTTTGCTAGGTACTGCATCCACTTTCAACCCCAGTAGACGGAGGAAACATACATACGCCTCAATCAGACACACCCTTCCACCATTCTGAATCTGCCCCTTCCAACGATCCACTCCATACTCCATCATCGCACACTGCCCCCCTGGAAAACACGACCTTGGCTGCTTCACTACCCACTGACTTGGAGCCGCCCGCCCACTTCGTCCCCTTGCTGACCCGCGATAAGGCACGCAATAGGGTATCCATCCATCGACGACCTTGCACGCCGAGACTACGCCCGCACCCATTGCGCCCATTGCGTCCACCGCCTTGCGAGACAGATCAATCAAAAGTAGCACCCTCCCCCAGTCGCCCGCCATGGCAGAGCATCATCCATTACCCGCGCTGCCTCCCCAGCATCAGCAGCCAAACCAACAATTCTACCACGACCAAGCCGTTATTGACTCGTACGACGAGCCAGCACATAACCCCCCTTACCAACACCACGAGTACGACCAGCCGCGACCCTCAGGACCACCGACTCGCGCTCATCCTCAGACCCAAGGCCCGGCCCAGAAGCAACAGCAGTTTCCCCACAGACGACCCAGAACACTCAGCTTCCAGTCTAATAAGTCCCATAAGAGCTCGGGGAGTCACAAGATCGACCTACACGAGAGTCACCAAGAGAAGGAAGCAAAGAGGTTACACAGCAAAGCTGATCCCACCGTAGCCATGAGCGAGGCCGAACCTTGTACGCCTGTGCTGCTCTCAAAAGCCCTGAAATCTGCAAAACTGACTGACGAATTGTACAGCCGCCGTTCAGGCAATGACGAAAACCTCGTTGGCGCCGTTGCGTGCCATCCAGCACAAGGATACAACTGGCAACCCCATCAGTAAGTTTAGTCGCAACATTTAAAAACAGCACACCTAAACTTTTGACCCTAGCCGAGCCCGACCGATCCAACCCGACTCGTAGTCGATGGGAGCGCCCTCTGGATACTATCCGTAGTTTCGAGGCTGCCATTGACGGAGGCTACCGTGACCGTGACCGCCGCCAATCATATCGTTCAGACGCCGAGTCTGTTGCGACATGGAACCGGCGGAGCAGCTACTATGCTAGTATGTGCAATATTCATATTGACAATGCACCCTAGACAGCCCGGCTAACCTGGAGATACAGCCAGCGGACCTCGACAGCCACATGACAGCTATTATGGCGGCCGCCCCGGTTCCTTCAGGCCCGAGAGCGGCCAATTTGAGGTGGCATCCAACCGCCAGAGCTATTACGACCCGTACCACAACGGCGGCGGCGGCGGCAGCGGAGTAGGGTACCACAATGGCAACATTCCTTACCGCCAGAGAGTACCTAGAACACAGGCCGACCCGCACATGAATGGTTATGGACGTGGCGACCAGAACATCTATCCTCTTCCCAACAAGGACCGCTCGTACGAAACTGTCACGTCGGCAGCCGGGAGCGGAACTTCGGCAGAGCATGCTGGCTATCACACCGACCCGACTAGTAGCGACAACAGTTCCATCGAGCGAGCCCCGGCCCCCAAATCTCAGCCCGTCAACGACCACGGTATTGGCTTCGCCCAGGGGCAATCTTCCCAACCACCTGCCTTCAATCTCGAGAATGGTACGCCGAACGGCCTGCAGAACAATCAAGCCCACGCTCATTCATCTGTGAAACAAGGCCCTCAGATTTCCGACAAGGGCGCCAATGTGTTGCGAAGACCGGTCGCGGCTCCGCCTCAGCAGCAACAGCAGCCGCAGCAACGACCTGAACCACCGGTCAAGAGGAAAAGCTGGTTTTCCCGCAGGTTCAGCAAGGCATCCTGAGGAACGAGATGCACGAGACATGAACTGGTTTTCGTCTTTACTTTGTCGATACCCCAATTTTCTACATTCTGGACGCGATATGGTATGTCGGGCGGGGATCAGCATATAGTGGGAAGGGGACTTACTTGTACGTGTCGTTCTGGAGACACAGGGTATTTTCCCCCATTCGGTACGCAGGCATCCACTGAGGAGTAGGGTAGGTGATTGAAATTGCTTCGCAGCATGATGATTCTGTGCTTGATTCGAAGACGGCGGTATAATGGCGTTGGATCAAAGCATCCGCACACGATTCGTATGACGAGGGTATGGGTGACCATGGTTCGATGGTCGGGTTATGAACGAGCTTTCATATTGTGTTCATTTATGATGGCCTCCGGCTGCGGAGCTTTTAGAACATACGGCAATCTTAATTATGCCTCTTCACCGTTCTGCAATGGGTCCCAAAACGAGAAGACTGAGATGGTACTTCGACTTGGGAAACACTGCATGTTACTTTACTCTGAAGTGCATGCCCTCTCTAATGAAGGGGAACAAAGACTTGCCACAATTTCGATGACACTCGTTGCATTCCGCGCCGTTCCCTCAAGCGGACAGAGACGTTTCGTCTTACGTATGATGCCCATGATTTAGCGGTCCTTCTTCGCTTCCTTCTTAGCTTCCAATTGATCGCTCTGATCCTCCTTCATGGCGACGATGATATAGCCGATCAGGACCACGTTGGCCATAACAGCGGCCAGGGCTCCAGCAAAAGTCGAGTTGCCTGGTATGATCGTTAGTCATAACGGAGCCGGATTCCTTGAGCCACAGGAAAGCCCGGCCCATCCACTTAACCCACCTCTGAAGATGGAGTCGACCGTAGCAAAGTACGTGCCGATAGGTAAGACGATCATGGCAAAGGTAAACCCGAGGAGTTTCATGATTACCTCAATCGGCACGGCGGGAGTGATATTGGACTTGTCGCCAGCAGCAGGGCTGGAGCCGACCACATCGTCCTTCTCAAGAATCGTCTTCTCCGAGGCAACAATTCGTCGGGTCGCCATTGTGCTTCTTCTAAAACCTGATATGGGAGGTATGCGAAGAGTGCCGGATGTGACAACTGGGCTGGACAACTACATGCGACGGGTGAGCACAAGTACTACAAAGCTAGAGGATGAATGAGGCGGAGCCCGTACGGGTTCTGAATCACCGCTGAACCAGGCTTGTTGACAAGGTGAGGCTACAGAAGACTCGTTATTGATGGATGTCGAGGTTGTGATTTTGAGGTTGTGATTTGACGGTCCCGCTCACTGAGCGTAGGTAGCCTACGAACCAGTCAAAAGTGAGACGCAAGTCGAGAGACAGCCTTTACATACAGTTCGAACTGGCGAAGTCATCGACTAAGCGCACTGTGCGCTTAATTAACGACGCGCTACGACCTTTCAAGCGCGTCTTCCCCGTGTCAACGGATTTTGCTGGGGTGGTGAAAAGACGACCCCCAGAAAATCACACTCTACGCTGCCGCCCGTTCAAAATCTCGACCGCTCCTGCTTTGATTGGAAAGGCCGTACTTGCCCAATATCAATCTATCTGCTCTTTCTCTGCGATCTCTTCCAATTTAGCCTTGATGAATTCAAACGAACGATATATCTTATACAACCGAAGCCTCGAGATTTCTTCCTCTCCTGAATAACGGCCCCTCCCCCCACCATTGTCATTTGACCATTGTTCGCCTCTTCACGTCACTTGGCGCCAGACTGCGCTCTTGCAACCACTACAAACCCCACACGAGCCATGGTTATCAACTTGAGCCTGAGCTCTTCGCCTCCGGTGGGCAGCTCGGCTATAGGCACGTCGCCTGTCAGAGGCAACCGTCGCGGTGACGATGCTGACGAGCTCGCCGACGACACGATTCCTTGCTCGCCGTACCAGACACAAGCCACGCAGATAGTCAACCGGACTTCACTTGCGTCTCCATCATTGAAACCGCATTCCGATCTGTCCTCCTCCCCTTCTTCGCGCTCGGTTATCGAGGTTCCTGCGTCGTCGCCCTTTCAGCCGAACAAGAGGTCTAGCACCTCGAGCTACTTCTCGCGCCTCGTGCCCCCGGGCTCGCGCTTCCAGCCCCCCCAAAAGTCGCAGCCGACCCCGAGGTCGCTAAAAAGACCTTCTGAGGAACCCATTGTTGTCGACTCTTCAGATGACGAGAACAACCGTAGTTCTCGTGAGAACATGGCCCGGACCTCGTTCAAGAGACACGTCTCAAACTTCGAATATATACCTGTGGACAAGCTGCAGAAGAAGATCGAGGAAGTGTCCCAGGCTCTCGGCAGCACAATGCCAGTCCAGTTCTGCAAGGAGGCACTGACCGCATGCCACAATAACGTTGAGGATGCCATCAACTACTTGTTGGAGGCTCGTCATCTGAAACCCAAGGCCAACCACCTCTTGAGCTCCACGAAGCCAGCTATCACCGTGGGAAACGAAAGATCAACTAGCCTGGAGCGAAAAACGAGTAGGCATGGCGAGCCCAGCAAGCCGAAACTGCTTGGCCGCCATGCCCCGAGCCTGCCTACCCCTTCACGAAGTACCACGCCCTCGCCACCCAAGCCAAAGCGCCGGCGCTTGATGCAAGGTCGTCGTCCCGACCGGTCTCCTGTCGCATCGCAAGACATCCGAGAGATTGAACCGGCGTTGGACGAACTTGCGGACGAGAAGTTGGACGAGCCAATTGTCATCCCAGACGACAATGAAGATGAGGACTTTGACAATGAGGATGAAGTGAACGAGGCGGTGAGGCAGAGTTTGCATGACAAGGCTCTTCAGGCTATCAACAACAGCTCTATTGAGGATCTGTCCGCCATGACGAATATCAAACTGGACGAGCTCAGAGTCATTGAGGCCAAGAGACCTTTTGACATGATCGATGAGGTTCAGGGCGTGACTGTCCTCAAGAAATCAGGCGCTCGCGGCCGGAAGCCCAGGGTCGCCATCGGAGAGACACTAGTCGACGCGATCATGGAATTTACTCGCAGTGTCAACGCCATTGACGAGGTTGTAGCCGAATGTGAGAAGAAGGCGAACAAGGTCAAGCAAGAAATCAGCCTTTGGGACCTCGACGTCAAGGGCCAGAAACGGAGCCCCCAGAGGTCCCAGGCCAGGAATGATGTGCCCCTGACACCGACAAGCTTCCACGGACAGAAGTTGTCGGAGCCCCCGATCCCGTGCCAACCGAAGTTGATGGAGGGCTACTGCACCATGCGTCCTTTCCAAGTGTTCGGTCTGAACTGGATGTCACTTCTATACAACAGTGGTTACGGATGCATTCTGGCCGATGAGATGGGCCTGGGCAAGACGTGCCAGGTCATCTCTTTGATCTGTCATCTCGTGGAGAATCACGGAGAGACTGGACGGGGCGACCGACCCTGGCCCAACCTTGTCGTTGTGCCGCCATCCACCTTCTCCAACTGGATGGTTGAGTTCCAGCGCTTTGCCCCTGGTCTTTCGGTTCTTGCGTACCAAGGTCCCCAAGCCGAGCGCAGGGAGATTGCATATGAGATGCTCGAAAACCCGGGCGATTACCACGTTGTCTTGACAACATACACGCAAGTTGGTTCCGAGGATGATCTAGAGGCTCTCCGAGAGCTTCAGCCCGCTGCTGCGATCTTTGACGAAGGTCACAAAATGAAGAACCCCAAGACGAAGATCTACAAAGATCTCATTAGAATCAAAGCCCGTTGGAGGATGCTACTCACCGGCACTCCTATTCAGAACAACCTGATGGAGATGCTCTCTCTTTTGAATTTTATCGACCCGAAGCAGTTCAGCGGTCGGATGGATCAACTCCAGTACATGTTCAGTCAAAAGGTTACTGTTCGCGACGTCAACAACGGTGCCTTCTTATATGGAGAACGTGTCAGCCGGGCCAGGACCATTCTCGAGCCTTTTATCTTGCAACGCCGCAAGCAGCAGGTGTTGTCCGACATGCCATCCAAGATCTGCAACGTGGCATACTGCGATCTGGCGCCGGTGCAAAAAGAGCTGTACGAAGAGTACGAGCGTCTCTTCAAGGCTGGTCCGGTCAAGAAGACAAGCACCGGACGCCAGAGCGACCAGAACAACAGCTGGATGCAACTTCGGAAGGCTGCCATTCACCCCCAACTATTCCGGCGATACTTTGACGACAAGAAGGTTGAGCAGATGGCCAAGATACTGATGAGAGATGTGCCCCAGTCGGAGCTGCAACAGCCGCGACTCGACCACTTGATTGGGGAGTTGAAGAATTCATCCGACTTTGAACTGCACCTCTGGTGTCGCGACTATGCCTGCATCAGGCACCTCGATGTACCCGATGGTTCTTGGATGGATAGCGGCAAGGTCACCAAGCTGCTGCAGCTCATTCATCAATATCGTGACAACGGCGATCGCGTTTTGGTTTTCAGCAAATTTGCAAAGGTCATCGAGATCCTTCGAGAGGTCCTCCATACAGACGGTATCAAACACTGCGTTCTATACGGCCAGACCAGCGTTGGAGAGCGTCAGGACCTGATTGATGATTTCAACAAAGACACCGATATCACTGCCTTCCTGCTCACGACCGGTGCCGGCGGTACTGGCATCAACTTGACTTCAGCAAACAAGATCATCATCTTCGACCAGTCCGACAATCCGCAAGACGACATCCAGGCCGAGAACCGCGCTCATCGTCTGGGCCAGACCCGCGACGTCGAGGTCATCCGTCTTTTGACTTCACACACCATCGAAGAGCTCATCTACAAGGCGTGTCAGAAGAAAATCGAGCTCGCCGAAAAGGTCACAGGTGCAGTGGAAGACTCGGATGACAAGAATGCGGAGGAAAACTTGGAGAAGGAGGTTCGGAAGATGCTGGCGGATCAGATGACACCTTCATGATAATATCTTCATGCAGCTTCAACTCCGATGCAAGTGTGTTTCTTTGAAATATTTGCATAGACAGGCAGACGGGGGTGGCTTTTGGTAGTCATCGCAGCGCCGGCTACCTGTGTGGAGCGTTGTCCTGAGTTACATGACATGACACTACAGTGGTAAGAGAACCGTCACTCTTGTAATATTTATGGAAGAGAGAAGGCACGGCGGGAAGTGCTAGAGTTTTTTTCGACTTTGAGTCGCAAGGCATCAGGAGATAGATGGATGAGCAGGAACGGTGGCCAACATCACGGCCTCCGACCAGAGGGAGCCTCCCCGGCTGTAGTATTAGCATAGAGGTCTGGAACGGGGGAGCAGCCAGACGAAAGCATAGACAAGCACTACTAAGTCTACATAGACGAGAGCAAGCATATTTCGACTGAATGAAGTTTTACAATGGGTGGGCATCTTGACATGTTTAACTCGTTTTGATGTATGCGATATCAAGTTTCGCCACAGAGTAGGCGTTCTTACAAATAGACAAGCCCATGCGTGTGGTGCTTGCTCTGGAGGTGTTCGAGGAATAACGGGCAAGGGCCGAGGCGTTGCCAGTGTACAAATTCGTCTCGCGTATGCTCTGCTGAAACTAGCTGGGAGTTTGGTCCCGCTCCGCCCTTCCTCACCTAGTATGCTGCCTCCGCCTCGTACTTTTCAATAAACTCCGCCACGTCGACGGCCCGGGCAACCTCGGCCGCCGTCCCCTTGACGTTGAACGGCCACCTCGCAGTTGTCGATCTGACGGACTTGTCGATTCCCAGCTCCAGCAGCCACTTGGCGCACGCCAACTGGCCTTTCCTCGCCGCGTGATGCAGCGCGGTGAAGTCCCCCGACGCCCTCTTGTGCAGATCCTGCCCGCGGCCCAGGAAGAAGCTCGCGGAGCGCACATGGCCGCCACCGCAGGCCCGAATGGAGGCGTCAGTCCCCTGGGGCGTCGTGTACGACCAGTCGGCCCCGTGCTCGATGAGAAGCGGGATAATCGGCAGCAAGCCGTACCGGGCGGCTTCTATGAGGGGTGTCGTGCTGCTGGAGCTCTTGCTGTCGACACGGGCGCCCAACTCAAGTAGGAGGCGGACCATGGAGAGGTCCTTCATCAGCACCGCCGCGTGGAGCGGCCTCCTCTTGTCTGCAGTCTGGGCGTTCAAGCCGGCCTTGTGCCTGGCGAGAAGCCTCACCATCTCGGGCCAGCGCTTCGCCACCGCTAGGTGCAAGACGGTGGCCTTGTCTTTGCCCCTCGAGTTGGGGTCGGCGCCGGCCTCGAGGAGCTTGGCTGCGATGTCTAGGTTCTTGTTCCACCCGGCCTGCCACAAGGCCGTCGGCACCGCGCCGTCCTTGGACGTCTGTACGGCGTCGACGTTGGCCCCGAGCCTGATCAGCACATCAACGGTCTCCTGGTGGTTGATCCTGACGGCCATATGAAGGGGCGTGGCGCCCTCGCAGTCTCCCACCAACGGGAGGTTGACCGACTTCGCCGCCTTAGCCACAATCTCGAGCTCCTCTGCGTTTCCACTCATGGCGAGCTCGTGGACGGGAGTGCTGCCGGACTCCTTAGACGACTTGCAGTTTTTGTCCACTGGATGGCATGCCATGAATAGGGGTATCTGGCCTTGCTTGTACCGCACGTTTGGGTCGGCGCCTCTATCCAGCAAGTACTAGACGACGAGGTGCGCGGACTTCTTTGCTGACAAATGTAACGCCGTTGACCCTTTGTCGTGTGTGATGGTCCAACTCGCCCCGTTGGACAGCAACGTCAGCGACGTCGGCGTCTGCCCCCGCTGTAGCGCTTGGTGCAGTGGAGCTTCTTGCAACAAGTTCTGGATGTTGACGTCGGCACCGTAGGCTAGCAGACGATACAGGATGGGCAGAAACCCCTCGCGGGCGTCGACGTGCACGGCTCGATCTCCGCCATTTCCTAGAGCCATGTCGACCGAGACGTCCTGGGACAGGATGGGCTAGACGTCGACGAGCCAGCCGCTTCGAACAGCCGTTTAGAGGTCCTCGGCAAGCCGCGTTCCCGACTTCTTGATCTGTGTGTCCGACTTGCTCTTCTTAATTGCCCGAGGCGGCGGCTGCAGCTGGTCAATCGGAGGCGCCAACATCAAGACTGGCGTCTGACCGGCCTCTGGCATCGCGATCAATCGTTGTAGGTCATTGCTCATCGTATTGGTGTTATGAATTTGCTTCTGTCAGCTTCAAATTCCGGCATCTCTTTCTATATCCCTCGTCGTCATCCGGTGGCAGACCTACAGTTGTATTCCTGACATGACAATGGCGACCATATCCCCTCTGGTCCTTGACGCTCTGCACAGCGTCTTTGAAAAGTCTTCCTTCCACAAGAATTTGGTCTTGTCCCACTTGCCCATGAGCGAGTTCTTTTTGCTCTGCAACTTGGTGGCCTCTTTCTCTAGCTCCTCGAGTGTCTCGCGGATGCCCTGCATGCTCTTTTCGAAACACCACATCAGAGTGTGCCCAGGCATCTTTTCCTGGGCGCCGGGACTAGGCTTCGTCTTCCTACCATGCTGCAATGCATCTGGCGTCCGCTGCAGCTGTTCTTTGAGGCTGAGGCAAAGCGCCTTGGTCTATTCGCACTCGTCGATGGTATCCCGTACCGTCTTGGGCGCGTTCTTGTACCTGTCACATAGCCCCTGGATCTGATGGACGACGGCGAACAGATCGATTACAGTCGTTACTGCCCCGATGAACTCCATGCCGGAAGACCGCGGCTATACGTTGGTTTCAGCTTTGAAGTCAATCCAGCCACACGCGGCGAGATGGTAAAGATGCGGGTGATATACCAGGGAGCGAAGGGTTAGATTCCTCTTGCATGGCCCCGCCGGCTGCCCGTTCTGTAACTAATAATGCCAGTTGCTGTATCTGACGTGTATTACTGCTACCCCAATGTAGGACCACAACAGGTTGCCTCTCAGACTTGTCATCGCCAATCGCCCGGCAGGAAATTAGTGATCGTGGAGATGTCACGCCCGACCACGATAGCATCGTGGCATCTTACGAGGGCCCAAAGGGGAACTAGAGCACGCTGAGCTACATGAGGATCCGCAGCCTCAGTATGTAGCCGCCAAAACCACGAGTGACCGGCTCTGAAGTGGACGTCATCGTCTCGTTATTTGCGGCAGATATCGTATTCTAGGAGCACCGCATTATGGCCAGTGAGCTCGAGGTTTGACGAATTGTTATCACACAATTTGGCGCATGGAGGGCACATGGCGATAAAAGCGGCAAGAAACCTAGAGAATCAAACCGGAGTTTTACCAGTGTAGAGGAAAGTGACAATGACGACATGGTTGCCGGAGCCAAAGAAGGCAGGGGCAGGGGTAGATGACGGTAGGTCCGATGCCTAGGAAGGAAGGACTAGCTCTTGTCAGTCACATAGAACGATCGACGCCTTTAGGATCTGACACTACCTGTAAGTGTGTCTTGGTTGCGAAGCTGAAAGTGTCGGCGCAACGTTGAATCAAGTGTAGAGTTCACCCGAGAGTTAAGAGGACCGCCAGGCCAAGGCTTGTTGCGCAATAAAGAAGATTGGCATGAAGTGAACGGGGATGTATCGGTACCACTGGGCTGGCGCCACGCAGATGTCGATGCTGGATGGTCTTTACTGTAGTAGAGCGCTCACGAAATTAAGGTACGTAAACTTGGGGTTATCAGGGCAAGGTCTGCTGTCATTCGTCGTCTAGTCTCAACGAGGCGTTAAGGTAGAATGCTCTTCAGCATGTGCATGCCCCCCCCCCCTCCGTGCCTATGCAAGAAGAGACGGAGCCACGCCAATTGTGGCCTGACAAAAGGGCAGGCCCTCCCACGCCCAGGGATGGGTCCCAAGACGCTAAATCATCTGTAAGCTTGCTTTCTACCGTAGTTCCCAGCTGGCAGAACCAACTGATAAGTCCATGTACCTTCCTTGCACCATCACTTATCTCACCTTACCTTACCATATGATGTGACGAGCGGCATATGGCCGGCTGCCAGGAACAGGTGGCTTATCTATATAATATTACTGACGTATCTCGTTGACTTGCATGCTCTTTTCCCCCTTTCTTTTCTCTTTCGCGGTCTAAATCGTCCAATTTCGTGAGCCATCATTTTGAATAAAGTCGTTTCTAGGGGAACGTTTTCTACTGACGAATCTCATCCACCCCACCACCCGCGACTCACCCCACCAAATAGCGATACCTAACGAAAAACGAACGTCCAACCCCCTCCAAGTACTCGAATCAAAATGGCAGCCGAAGTCTCGCATGGGAGAGGCGGGGCAGGAAACATGGCCGTTGACGAGACTCAGTACGTCGACGGCGAGGTTGTAAGGGCCGGCCCCGAGGGCTCTCACGGAACGGGCGCATTCAGCTCTGGTAGAGGAGGTGAGTCTCACGTCCTACACCTAATAGCATGAGGCGCAAATGCCTCACAACCCATCGCGCCAAGCGGCATCGATGCGCTAGCCCTCCGACAGTCCTTCAACATCCCCACGATATCCTTACTGTCGTAGGCACGACGCATCTTTGGTAAACCATTCAACTGACTGCGACCCGCCGCCGGCACCAGGGGCCGGAAACATTGCCGACACCGACAGTCAGCCCGCCCCGCGTGCCGACAAGGACATTGTCCCCGAGGAGGCCTGCCGCCCTTCGACCGAGGGCCAGGATTACCATGTCGGCCGGGGCGGTGCAGGCAACGCCGTCGAGACAGAAAAGTCGACCGCGCACAAGGACATTGACCACGAGAAGAAGGCCGCCGCCAAGGCCCGCGCCGAGGGCTCGGCCGGCGTCAGTGTTGCTGACAAGCTCAAGGCCAAGGTCCTCGCGCCCTTCCACAAAAAGTAAACCGGAGAGCCGCCACGGCGATCGGTAGAGCTAGCCGCGAGAGGATATGGCCCCGTGCGTGGTTCCGGTCTTTGGTTGCTAGTTGGTTGTGTTGGAAGGTTCGGTAGTTTTGTTTGTTAACATACCCTTCATGATATCCCCCTTTCGTACAATTGCCTCGGATGCATTGCTTGCTTTGAGGCTTTTATCCGAAACTTTCGGATAAGATTGGGCTGGGCTATTGGCTCAACCATTGCACCGGCAAAGCTTCCCCGAAATTGGTTTCCGCTGTCTCCCAAGTGCATGAGGCCAAGTAATGAAATGCATCACAGAGTCATGAATGATGAAAAAAGCTTGCGTACACTTGAAAGTATTGGGGACGTCATCATTGCGAACCGTTACCAGAAAAGCGCTGTGACGGAATCCAGAGCATTTCCCCTGAATCACGGAGTATTCAGGTAAGGAAGGCTTCCAGAAAAGACTGCGCACACTTTGGGTGATGGCTTCTCAGGAAAGTCCATGACTTAAACAGATCGTATTCTCGAGCCTGTTTTGGCTGCCGCAGGTAAGGGGAAATCATTGTGCAGGTACAAGGACTATTATGACGTGTCCCATTTGATTTCAGCCCCCACAGCAGATCAGCTGCATGGGGCTAGTCCTTGATATTCTTGGTTTTCATCTGTCCATCTCATCAAAGGGCGTTGTGGCGGAGTGGTTAACGCGGTAGACTCGAATTTGGTCTCAATTCAAAATCATATCTACTTCCTTCGGGAGCGTCTGTTCGAATCAGGCCAACGTCGTCTTTTGCTTTTATTGTGGCATGTTCTTTTCTTTTTCTTTTTTTCTTTCGTATCCTTTATATACATAGTAGAGAACTGGTAAATTGTTCTCCTTCAGCAGCGCGTGTTCGCATCATGTCCGTATCGCCATGTTACGTTTATTTTAAATATTTTGGGTAGGTAAACCCTGTTATCTTCTTGCGTTTCCGGAATCTCTGAATCACCTGTTTCGTCATTTCATAACATATGGTATCCGCCTTTTGAACCAGTACTTTCAAAGACAAAAAAAGGTGTATCTTGGAAAATAGCAATTTAGCAATCCATAGGAGGCTTGCGCTGCCCTAATAATTGAATGCTCTCAAACTCGGGCAATATCACATTGAGCAGCATCATCCTCAAACTCAATATGATCAAACAGACAGTTTATCTTGGACTCATTGTAGCATCGAAGCAACGTGACAATACATCGTTGGAATCGAAACCAGCCAAGGGTCCGGAGGTCATCGCGCATTTCCATCGGCACTTACACCACGGGTTCCATTAGCTAGCACAGACCTACTCTCCCTTCGTCTACATCCGACGGGCCGTAATGCTCTGCTGTTGTGAGGGGCGTATTTTATTCTTCTTTATTTATTTATTATCATCCCATGGTTGTCGCACCGCTGTGGCACTTCTCAATGCAGTATGCCAGTTCACGATGCCTGCCACATTCTTGTGTTTTGGTCATCGGCTGTACACCCGCGCAATCTACCGACTTCCTCGTACGAGAGCCTAGGAAGACAGGACTGCCTTCTCTCTGGAAATCGCATGGGTATGGTGTAACAAGACTGGTCTACATGGGACCTCGAGCGAAGGCGGTGAGAAACTACGAACACAGAACTCTGTATTTGTACAGAGCCCCCACTTCGATCTCTGGAACCGATTTCGAAGGATGTCAAGGACAACGTGGTGGGTCGATGTCGCTTCCCTGACGGGGCGGCTATATCACTCTTCTAGGTACACAGGTTCAGATATTGCGATCGAGAAGGATGCCCTACATGTACACCACTGCAATCTACCCGCATTTTGCGCCAGTTCGTGTCGAATATCGCCTGCTATTCGCATGCTGATGATCGTCGCCCAGGGTCTAAGGGGTGTTGAGTTGTGGGCAGGCCGGTGCACAGAGAACCGCAGATCGCTTGGGCTCTTGCAGAATGCCCACCCCCGCGAGCCCACGCTCGATTCGGATCGCCAAGAAACCTTCGCCGCAGTGTTGCGACCAGAGGTGGGCGGTAGTAACTACGCCCCTTGGTCCAAGTGTATGGATCGAGTGTAAAATGGTGGCATGCGAGGAAAAGAAAAATAAAACAAAACACTGTTGCCAAGTATTGCCTCCCGATAAAAGCATTGAATTGACGTCGTTGCTCGAGGCCAACCCTTTCCAAGCCGGCATCAGCTAGCCTGCCTGCCTAGCAAAGTAAAAACCGGGAGAGATGGGATGAGAGGGACAGCTGAACAAAGCCGTTGCCGATATTTCAGCATAACAAGTTTGCGGCAGGGGTGCTCCGTCGATGGTCGGAGTTCTCCATGGCGCCGATGAGTTTGGTAGGCTAACTAACCGGTGGTGGTAGCGAGGATCGCTTGGGGGGGGGGGGGGGGGGGGGGGGGGGGGGGGGGGGGGGGGGGGGGGGGTTGACAAGGACGGAGGTGATAGGTACCGGAGAGACCATTGAAGAATTGGCCAATGCGAAGAGAATTTCATTCCTTTTGCGGTGTACGCAGTACTACGTAGTGTAGGTGCTGTCATTGGCAATGATGGGCGAGCGCGTTGAGATGGATGGGCGATTCTGTGTGTAAGAGCGATGCCCAATCCCAAAGGCGGGTGCGGCGCATACATAATATCCATGTCTGTATGCCGGCCACTGAACATGGGACGAATGAAGACCCTGGTTCACTCACTGCGCATGTCGTCCAACGCACATCCTCTCACGATAAATGTAGTTTAAGCGTACGTAGCAGCAGCAGCAGCAGCGCTAGGCTAGGAAGACGATGGTTCCATCAGCAATGATGCGGTAGGATGCACCCATGTCTGCAGTTGCAGCGCTTGTGAGACTGGGCAACAGTGTCTGCTGCGGCGACTGGGGTCTTTGAGGGGTTAGGGAGGTTGAAAGGCGACGGAACGAGATCTGATAGACAGTGGCCGTCAATAGCGGACTTGGCTGAAGGCAGGGAAGGTCAGAAAGGCTCGGGCGAGGGAGCCGCGGAGTCGGGACGGAGAAGGCATGGAACAAGAGGCCAGGAATACGGTGGATTGACGCTGTCACATTTGGATACCTAACCTTGTCTTCCATTTCCATTACTTTTCAGGACGCCATATAACCAACCAAGCCGGCTGGCCCACCGCCCGTTCTTGCAAACTCGACGAGACACACACATTAACCCGGCCTATCTCACTGCATACCGTCTCTCGTCGTTCTCTTCTCCCATTGCCTTCATCCACCCGGACATTCGAGCTGCTTTGGCCCCATGTTGCTGTCCACGCCAACAACACGCCATCTCCGTCCGCGTCCCAGTCACCCCCCATCCACAGACGTGGGCTGTCGCATAGCCGTCGTCGGGCAGCAGTATCGCAGTACATGATAAAGTCGCCTCTCGCCTTGGGCCTGTGACTAACTGTTTGCGCGCCCTGTCTTCAAACAACAAGTCATTGCGACCAGACACAACGGCGAGGGCACCGGCGAAATATCCAGCAGCCACCGAAAAGGAAGAGGGTAAGTTACGATTCAGTCCGCGAGGGTACAGCGCAGTGCAGCAGCATAGCTGGAAATTTACCGAGTGGCTCGACCCAACAAGAGCGACAGCGGGGTCCGATACATACAATACAGCCAAACCCATCGTCATATCAAATCCGAGAATCCAGCCTTGTGGCGATACTGAGGTGCTGGGTACCTTGCCCGACCTGCATCCTGCATATCCGTCTCGTCCGCGCATCGCTTGATTACCTTTGCTACCTCATCTATCTGAGGTGCTGAAGGTTGGCAGGTTCCAGGTTGTGTCTCTCCAGTCCAACTTAGAACAGAGACACTCTGAAGCGTGCTTGCGTGCTGCCGCACTGCTGCGACCGGAGTGCAGCCGCCCATCCAAACACCTACTAGGTACCTAGGTACCGGTAACACAACAGAGGTAGGCAACAGGTGAGACAGACAGGCCCCCACTGTCAGTTGTCTTGTCTTCAACCAGTAAAGTCTCACCCACCTCCCCCAATTGCCCGCCCGCCCGCCATGGTTCCCAGGCAGGAGCAACACGCTCGGCCGCCACCTGCACCACGTCTATGGTCACGCCTCTCGACATTGTCCAAACGTTCCTTTCGCTCTTTCACCTCCGACTTCGAAGCCGACGACGAACGTTCCGATACCGACTCGGACTACGAAAGGATGAGCGGCAGCAGTAGCGACGGCTTTCCTCATGGCCCAGGCCGTTATGAGGGGGAGGACTCGCGCACCACTTCACGCAAAGAGCTATCCGGCTGGTATGCATACTCCTTTGCCGCCGAGACCTATGTCATCTGTGGTGAGTTTTTGGTCCCAACTTTGTTTTCGACGACTTGTAATTGTGAGCTGACTGAACCTAGCTATTGGTATGTTTTATCATCGATCCCACTCCTGATGTTAGTCTGGTTGTGGAGACACCTACTTGGGTAGCTTGAGATGATCGTGCGATGCACCTCGCCCTGGGCCCCTTTGCGCTGACCAGTCACGATGCTTAGGCTCTTTTATCCCGATCCTCCTCGAAACTCTTGCGCGCGAAAATGGTGTCCTGCTTTCCGATCGAACGACACCATGCGGTACGAGCGATTCCAAGAACAAGGCTGACGGACAATGTATCGTCTACGTTTTGGGCATTGAAATCAACACGGCTAGCTTCGCCATGTACACCTTCTCCATCAGCGTCCTACTCCAGGCGCTTTTGGTAGTGAGCATCAGCAGCGCTGCTGACCACGGCAATTCGAGGAAGAAGCTATTGCTCACCTTCGCATGGATCGGGAGTTTTTCCGTCATGGCTTACATTTTTGTCAGCAAGAGCACTTACCTCTTGGGCGCGCTGTTAGCCATTATATCCAACACCTGCTTTGGTGCCTCGTTCGTGCTTCTCAACTCTTTCCTGCCCTTGCTAGTCCGGCACCATCCAGAGGTGATAGCGTCCGAGACTGTTCACACACCGGACTTGGGACACTCCGCTCTAGAATCGCAGCCTCTCAACGGTTCTCATCCGGAAGAGGATTCCATCGCCGGTGACGCTGGAGACCAAACCTCGGCATTGCTCGGTGGCAACGGACACGGCGATTACCCTTTGGCTCGCAAAGCCACGCATGAGGAGCTCACCTCGGTGGAGCTTCAGCTATCAACCCAAATCTCAGCCACGGGTATTGGCATCGGCTACCTTGCCGGTCTCTTTGTGCAATGCGTTGCCATCACCATTCTTATTGCGATGAAGAATACCACATGGGCGCAAAGGGTCGTGTTGCTCATTGTCGGCTCCTGGTGGGCGTTGTTCACGATCCCTGCTGCTATGTGGCTTCGTCCGAGGCCAGGCCCACCGATGCTCTTGACGTCAGAAAAGGGACCCCGAGCGTGGTTGGGCTACATAGCTAACGCTTGGAATTCGCTTTTCAACACGGTTAGGCTGGCTCGTCGCTTGAAGGACGTCATCTTGTTCTTATGTGCGTGGCTCCTGGTGTCAGACGCGATAGCGACGACATCCTCCACGGCGATCCTCTTCGCCAAGACCCAGCTCCATATGAAGCCTTGGGCCCTGGGAATGATTAACGTCATTTCCACTATCGCGGGTGTCGTTGGTGCGTTCAGCTGGGCTTACGTCTCACGTACCTTCAACCTGAAGCCTCATCAGACGATTCTTGTCTGCATCGCCCTCTTCGAGCTCATCCCCATCTACGGCCTGCTTGGGTATCTACCAATCGTGCAGCGCTGGGGCGTCATTGGGCTCCAGCAACCCTGGGAGATGTATCCATTGTCAGCGGTTTATGGACTAGTACTTGGTGGACTGAGCTCGTACTGTCGCAGTCTCTACTCTCAGCTGATCCCACCGGGTAGCGAAGCCGCCTTCTACGCCCTCTATGCAATAAGTGACAAATCGAGCAGTTTCTTTGGACCTGCGGTTATTGGCGCCATCATTGATAGCGCAGGCAGTATTCGGCCAGCCTTTTGGTTTTTGGCGGCCCTAGTAGGACTTCCGGCACCGCTCATCTGGTGTGTGAATGTCGAGAGGGGCAAGCGCGAGGGTGAGAAGCTTGCTGAGGTCATCGAGGTGTTTAAACAACGGCATGGCGGATCTAGTAGTGAGACGGAGGAGAGCGATGACCGTCCGATACTAAGTGCATATGACGACGACGAATATGAGCATGCTCATGGGCGGCCCAGAGGTTATTGAGCAGGCCCGAAAGGTATATGATAGCATAGTAACGGCGTCAGACTTGTGGGTTCAGTTAGACCATCGTATCGCGCCGTGACCTGAAAGCAGCAACGCATTAAGTTTCAAGGGCTTCAAGAGGAACAATATACCAGTTATCTCTCTTTTTGGCTCCTCTGCTGGTTCTTCTGCCCGGTCCTCCCACCGCTCCTGTTGAAATTTCCAAGTTCCATTCTTGTAACCTGTTTCGCTACATTATTAATAAGGAGGAGAGAAGGAAGAGGCAACAAGCAATGTCGATATATGGTAGGTAATGTATTGTTCGATAGCGACTCATGCAGTTAACCGATGGGGTTTCAAAATGCGCTCACTAATTGGGGTTGTAAATAGCTTCATATTGAACTCGGGTTACAGAAAATCCCGGTAGGGATTGAATGCACTACAGGCCGACAATACTAGCTGCTAATTGAGTTGCTTCTTTGCTGTAACAAGGCTTTCGACCTAGTACTGCACCACGGCTACACAGATACCTACAACGGCTCACGTGACCAATATGTACGATGGTATGAAATACCCCTTGTTAGGTATCGTACTCCAACACTCACCCCCGTCTATTTCAAGTAACCAACATTACTGTACCTTTTTTTCCAGTCCAGCTAGCCGCTTTATGTGGCTATATTACATAACTGGGGGTATTTTCTTTCCCCCTACCATTCTGAGGTAATCATCTGCGCCACCTCTTTTTTTGTTAGGACGCAACGCGATCCGCTGTTGGCAGATCCTCAACCCGCGATTACCAATTTTGCGTATCGTGGCCCATCATTGGTCGTCGATACCTGGTCCGGACCATCCTGAGGCTTGTCAGAGATTCGAGCACACTTGCCAAAGTGAGCCAGGACGCCCATCTGGGACGGCGCACTTCCTACCTGGTCTCGTCTACCCCGGTCTCTTGGGCGCTCTGTACGCCTTCCCGCCACGCCGCTCTTCTTTCCCTTCGGTCGCGACATCCACCGCGAGACTTACCCTCAACGTCACTCGCCCCAGACACATTTACTCGCGGTCGCGTCGCATCTTCACCGGTCCAACTAGCGAATACCCCTCCTTAACTGCGTTTGCGACTCCGGATCTCCACCACCGCCGTCATGTCCACATCGCGCAAGCGCCCTCGCGCCGAGGTCGAAGAGAACAAGGCCGAATGCCCTTTCAGCGTCACCTACGCCGAGCCCGATACCAAGGCACAGAAGAAGTCAAAGAAAAGAAGGAAACCGGAACAGGAAGAGGAGGACGGCAAAAGAAGCTCTAAGCAACTCTCGCCCTTTTCACCTTCCGGAGATTTTAACGGCAAGAGCGCCAATGACGTCCTGGATTTGGAATACAACGTGCATCCCCAGAAGAAGTGGCTTGAGATGACACGCTACAACAGTTTCGTTCGTAAGTCATTACTTTATTCTCCTGCCCCTGTATGCGCTGACGCTGATGGGCGGTAGTAAATGGAACCAAGTACTTTAGCGAGGGTTTTATCTACGTCGCGAATGATCAGACTGTTCAACGACAGAAAGCCGCTGCGGACGGCACGACAGACGCCAACGAATCGGAGAAGGTGCTGAAGCGATCCAAGTCCGAGGATGACTGGGTAGCCCGCATTCTGGAGATCCGCGCTAGCGACGAGCATCACGTCTACGCGCGTATCTACTGGATGTATTGGCCGGAGGAGCTTCCCGAGGGCACGATGGAAGGAAAGAAATACACTGGAGGTCGCCAGGCGTATCACGGCCACAACGAGCTGATCGCCTCCAATCACAGTGCGTAATGCCCCGCCTTTAGACTCCCGCACCGGTACTGACTGGAAGCAGTGGACATCATCAACGTTGTCAGTGTAACGCTGCCTGCCAACGTCAAGCAATGGATCGAGGAGAACGACGACGAGATCCAGGAGGCGCTCTACTGGCGCCAGGCCTTTGACTGCCGGACCCAACAGCTCTCGGTATGCACAACCCTTCCGAAGTTAGATCAGCCGACTGAAGCTAACTCGTCTGCAGTCAGTCGAACGCACCTGCAAATGCCGACAGCCCGCCAACCCGGACAAGACCTTGATCGGATGCTCGAACAAGGAATGCGGGAAATGGCTCCATGAACATTGCCTTCGAGAAGACGCCTTAATGCGAACCTACGAGCGACTCGGCAGAGACAAACCCCATTTCACCGCGACGCCTCCGGTTAACCGCACGACTTCGGTCGCAGAGAGCGATGTTAAAGAGGAAAATAAACTGGACAAGGGCGTCAACGAACCACTCAGCCCCAGCGAAAGCGGCGCCGATGTCAAACAAACGATTGATGCGAAGCCCAGCGACGCGCCGGAGGAAACAAATGGACAATCTGCGACTGAGGGGACTCCCGCGGTGGTTGACGAGCGTGTCTCGCAGCCGCCAACGACTCCTGCCACACCATCTGCGCTGGAGCTCTCCGGAACATCTCGCAAGATCAGATCCGGAAAGAAAAAGGCCTCTGCAAGCGATGCGAAGCCGTGGGAAGGTCTGTTCGAAGCGAAAATCATGATGGATATGAACCCGACCAGGATTGAGATCAAGGACCTCCGAGAGAACGTCACTGAAGGAGACAAGGTGTGGACTGAGCCACTGCTCTGCCTTGTTTGTGAAGTGGAGATTAGCTGAGTGACGCGCCTTTGCGTGGCTCTCAAACTTGATACGAGGGGTTCCCAGAAGCGCGCGATGGCGGGATTTACTTCTCGTTATATGTATTCCGGCAGGCATCGCGTTTGGTACGCCCAGTGTCAGTGGGTTAACGCGCTGTTGTCTTGATTAAGACGAATTCCAGTATGGCAAATCAGTAGTATACTGGGTACTGACAATGAGTTTTGGGAGGGAGAGAAGTTGATCCGATCCGATCGATACGGGGGTTCTGAGACTTGAAGAGACCGGAACAGTGTCAGAAGAAAAGAGACATTGTCAGAGTCGGAAACTGGCTGTTTGGGCGTGGCCGGAATGTAGTTCTTTCGCGAGGCGTTGGCGAGTACGGTTCATCTCGAGATTGGGTGAAGTTGGCATAAGAAGCAAGTCTCGATAGATGCAGGGAGACGGGAAGCAGACAAAAAGGGGGCGTCAAAAAGAGGAACATGGCCAGAGGAGCGGCCGTCTGGAGACCAGAGTCTTTATGAGCAGGGCGGTTTCCTAGAGCTTACATGGTTTGTGGTCGTCGTCGAATATTTACCTTATCCTCTTTAACCTTTGCATTAGCGAATGCAGCAATATTTACTTGAATCGAATTTCTTGGTTGAGAATGGCCTTATCCCAAGTGCATTTATTTAGTCATGGGGCTTCATTTCCCCCCCCCCTCTCTTTTTCTTTTCTGAAGCGTACGGGAGAGCTCTCTCTCTCCCCTTGATGACGCGCCACTCGATAGCTATGTCGGCCGACTCGTGGAGGGTGGTAGGTGCTGCCCGGAGCTCACCTCTCGAATGTGGGGGCCGGGGAAGTACTCCTAGGGGCTAAGGTCCGACTGCCCCGCCAGCGACCAGCATCTCCCGCTAACACTCGGTCCAACCTCAAAAGACCATCCCAAAACCACAACGCAACAAACTCATCGCCAACAGCCTCCAACAATACTCCAATAGACCTCTCCTCGGGGCCTCCGAAAGTACAGAAACCGCCATAATGGCCTCCGTCGACCCCTTCGACTCGGCCCTGTAAGCATTGCCCTCAACAGCCACCCCCTGATGCCATACAAGAGGTTCTCTAACCCAAGCCCGTCTCCCTCAAGTGACCTCCTCCGCCGCCTAAACCCGAAACACACGACCGAACACCTCAATGCCATCATCTCGCTGGCTCCAGACCTGACTGAGGATCTCCTGTCATCCGTCGACCAACCTCTGACGGTGAAGCGTTGCAAGCAAACCGGCCGCGATTACCTTCTCTGCGACTACAACCGCGATGGCGATAGCTACCGCTCCCCTTGGAGCAACCAGTTCGACCCGCCCCTCGACGAGGCTGGTACTGGCGGCGTCGGAGCTGGTGGCAGCGAGGGAGCTGGTGAGGGCGCCATCCCTAGCGAGCGTGTCCGCAAGATGGAGGTCCGCGCCAACGAGGCGTTTGATGTCTACCGCGACCTCTACTACGAGGGTGGCGTGAGCAGTGTGTACTTTTGGAATCTTGACGACGGTTTCGCCGGTGTGGTTCTCTTGAAGAAGTGTAGGTCCCCCCCCCCCCCCCCTTTTCTCTCCGTGAGCACGGGAAGTCGGTGAGCAGGAGACAGAGGGACCCTAACTAACGATCTTCCGACAGCCGCGACACCAGGAGGCAGCGCCGAGGGCGTCTGGGACTCAATCCACGTTTTCGAGGCCATAGAGCGCGGCCGCACGACGCAGTACAAGCTCACATCGACCGTGATCCTGTCGCTTTCGACGACGACGGGTGCCTTGGGCGACATGGACCTCAGCGGCAACATGACACGGCAGGTCGAGCAGGAGCTGCCCGTCGATGGCGACGAGAGCCACATTGCCAACGTTGGCCGTCTCGTCGAGGACATGGAGCTCAAGATGCGCAACTTGCTGCAGGAGGTCTACTTCGGCAAGGCCAAGGACGTCGTCGGCGACTTGCGCAGCATCGGCAGCCTCAGTGAGGGCGCCAAGGACCGCGCGGCGCAGAGGGAGATCATTGGGAGCATGCAGAGGTGATCGACGGTCCAAAGGAGTCGATTCTGGACAACGAGGTTCTCACGGCGAGCATGGTCTTGAGTGCATCGGTGATTGGGGAAGTGGTACTGTGAGTTATCGAGATCGGGTTATACGGGAGTTTCAAGTTTCTCCCATTGTCTCTCGAGGTCGGTTCTTGTTTTGTGCGTCTATCCGCCATCGGGATGGCCGAGACGGATGGGGGAGTACCAAATAGATTGGGTGTTTTAACTGCCCCGAATCCTAGGACCCGTGGCAGGCCAGCCTGTATTCTGCTCCGGCAGCAGGGTAATCATCCCATCTCGAGCGGAGCAAAGCAGGCAAAGTGGCTTGAAAACATTTGTGCCCCTTGCTTCATTTTTTTTGCTTCCTTGCTGCCCTCGCAAATTGGCTTAGACTTTTCTTGATATCACCCTGCTGTGATTGAACATGCCAGTGTTCGGTCAATGATTCAGTTCATCTGGCAAGCACGCTCACTCGCCCGATGCCAAGCCGAAGATCAATCTCGCAAACTTCTTCTCTTCCCATCTTACCAGGTGCCTGCGCTTTTGATCACGAACGGTGTATCCCGCCATACGCCCTCTTCGTAGCCGACCTCTGTATGGTCGACAAATACCTGCCGTTTGCATAGACCATCCGGATGGTAGCTCACCCTGCCCCGTTGCTGGAAAGAGAAAAACCCAAATTCTATGTGAAGCTACGGTTTCCAGCGATATTGTAAGTAGGAGGCAGGGGTGTATGTAAAGTCGAGAAAAGAACCGAGTTGAAGAACGCATTCGACGTGATAAGAGCCCGTACCGGACTTTCAAGCTCCCAGGACGACAGGGTATCTCTCCTCTCTTATCCGCGATAGGAATCAGTGTCGTCGACTAGAAATAGCCTCTGGCTGCTGCATGATATCGTACCTTGGTCCACGACTCCTTGGCGGACCGCGGCTGTCACTGCTTGGCCCCATGAAGCCACCTCCGCCGATGGCAGGCCTGCCGAAGAGTACAGTCGAAGGCCGTTTATTACGAGAGTAACTGCGGCGGACGGGCTGGCGGGCCGCATGGCTCCGGGGCCCTGGTGATTTGTGTCGCTGTTGAAGAAGGCACTTATGAAGACTCTTGCTTCAGGTGTAAGCTCGTTTTCGGTTCTATGAGTGACACGTCATCGATCAAGTCATCGGCCTAAGCTCGATAACCTAAAGTGTCAGTCCTGGGATTGGTCGAGGGTCGAGGTCCACTGTGTCCGGAGGGAGACGTTGGAGAGAATGGCACGATCGTATCCCCCTCCCTCCACCCGTGAAGCTGGAAGGATTTCGGACGAACAGCCACAATGTTGAGGATTGCCGGATCCCTTGTTCCAACCCAGTCTGTCTCAAGTCTATGTTATCAAACCATCTCCCGAGGGTGCCACCGAGGAAGCCATGTCCAAGGAACAGGCTTTCGAGGTGCAGGGCGGGTAGGTTTGATGAAGGGAAAAGTGTGTGTTGCAACGGGCAAACGGTAAGTGACCGCCCAAGTCCAGGCGGGCAGCGCGGCGATGTGGAAGCCATTTACAGGGTGAAAGGGGCGGGTCGGTCTTGGTCACTCTGCGAAGCCTAGGCTGGTAGAAGGGACGCTGTTTTATGACATTGGGCTTCGCACAATCAATAATTGGATCTGGCCCTGCGCCACGGGCCCAATGGACTAGCGTTGGCGTATGTTTTGTTTGTATGTAGGTATTCCTTGGGAAAGGGAACACGAGAGTGTCCGTCTTTGGCTCTGGGCCGGTGCTCGACCTAAAACCCCGGAGAGGGATGGGGGAGAAACCCTAGGGACAAGCGCTGGCCGAGCCACGGGCGGCGTTGATTACCGCAAAAGAAACCATGAGAGATTTGCTGAAGAACAGATCCCAGAAGACTTCTAGAACATGGTGCACATCTTCTCCCACACCCCCGTCTGCAGCGTACAGGGAGGAGGTGCCGGGCTGAGAGGCCAAGGCCGAAAGCCGGCCTAGCAGCAGCAGCAGCAGCAGCAGCAGCAGCAACACGCCAGCTCGCGACTTCTGGAGCACGGCGGCGTGGCCCAGGCAAGAGGGAGGCGCCGGGATACAAACCGCATCATGGAAGAACCCTGGGCGGGAACCGGGCGGGATCCATGGGACGGATACATCTCGCGCCGCTGGCGCTAGCCGACGGCTTGGGACGAGCAGTAGCCAACGACGGCCGTCGGCATCCTTCACCCCCCCACTCTTGGTTTGTTTCCTGCAACATGTATCCCGTGATGCGATCCAGTCGGCTTTTCATAGGATGGGCGTGTTGACCCTATATCGAAGCCGTCAGTATTACCATATTTGCGTTACCTGCTGTCTTGAGGGAAATGCAGTTGTCTCTGGGCCCTATACACAAATACACACGCACGCACACACAAACATCACACAGCACATGATGGTTGGAGATGCTAGCCGAAGACCGAGCATGTCAATTACTATGTAGGGAATTGGGAGAAACGCAATCAAGGGTCGCAACTGGGCATGGATAAACCCACTTTTTTCTTCTCTTTTTTTTCCTTCTTTCTTTTTAGCAAAGATCTTGGTGGCATGCGCACGATCATCATGTATGCGTTGCGAGAAAGGACCCAAATCGATCGAAACGGCGTAGAATCCGGGGTTGTCGAGACGATTATTGGATAGAGTGTGTCAGATAGGACAATGGAGAGGAGTGTGAGGCGGCTTCCTATGTGCGTACCTTGCATGGCTTCCTTGAGAGAGTTGCATCCATGTCTCTGATATTCAGTTGTGGGCTATTCGTAGAGACCGGCAGGCAAGCGCGGGACAAGGGCAACAACAACCAGGGACGCAATCCATAGTTCGGCGCTCGGGCGCCTGGCGCCTGGCGCGCACATCTCTTTTTTTTCCCCATCTATTTTTCCACTTTTGAATTACTCCGTCGATACACGGCATAATGAGCTGCCTGTCGATCGAAATGATTGCCCCCCCCCCCGGCCCCCGCCCGCCCCCTGTGATCATTCAATGGTGGATGCTGAAGCTGGTGAGAGGAGCCAGGTTCTGAGAGATGGTGGACGCCACGGGTACGGAGTGGGCTAGGACGCGCTGGAGAAGGTAAATGGCATACTATGCACAATGTATGTAGTAGGCAACCAGTACCTATGTAAACTAGATAGGGTAAGGTAGAGTGTGTAGTTTACATACCTACCTTGGTTTAGTATAAACCCTTGCTGACCTGTAGCAGCGAGGTGGGGTTGTTTTGAGGGATCACGAGCTCTGCAGGCTGATGAGTAGGAGGCGCGACAGGGTTTTTGGTGCCCAATTCAATGACCAGCCTTCCTCCTCGGGCACACGACGAGCCCCTCCTTCTTGGAATCTTGGCCGGTGGGTTTTGCTGTATGGAAGAACAAACATGTTGGCCGCTGCCGAGAGGAGAGTGCGGCACGGGTATCAGCATCGCAGCTGCAGCTTGTATGTCAAGTGTAACGTTGGTCCCCGCGGGCAGCTCCCGTCCCTTGGATCCGATGTCGTGGAGATTGGCATTTGGCATTTGGCAACGATCGTCCGGCGTGGCTATCAATAGCACCTTCACTTCCAGGGCATCACGTCTCTGTTGCATCGAGAAAGGAGAATAGCGCCTCGGGGGCCACTCAGATGGAGGGCTGGGGAGGACGGACGAGACGAAAGCCTACCGACTGGTAACAACAGGCACCAAGACAAGGAATGGGATATCGAATCGTGTAGGTCGGAACAAGGAGATGCGGGAAACGAGTGACGAGTCCGTGGGAAAGAGCAACCACCACCACCACGACCTGCCTCTGGTGGGTAACTATTATGTGTTATTATAACAGCAATAGGTACCTACTTACCCGGGCACCCGGCCCATGTTAACATTTAGGCTTGGAAGAAACAAGCATGCTCATAGTATCATCACTTCATAGCCGCCTGCGTAGGTACCTGCCCTCCCTAGATAGGTAGGTAGGTAGGTAGCTTGCATGTTTGCTTCGTTGCTATTAGAAGGTGTGTTGGAGGGGTACTCCGTACACTAGTGGACGATAGGGGTGAAAAGTATCGTCCGAGTTTGAACCTGCATAAAGCTCCACAGCTCTCTGCCACCAGCAGCGATTGCACGGCTCTGCATTTATAACCCGTCCAGGAGCGACGAAGCGAGCGATATGATTTCAGGTGATCCGTCTCCATATCCTTCCTCACTCACCTCCTTCGTCCCGCTCCCCGTTCCTCCCACGGCCCGCCCCAATCTCCATTTTGGCCCCCGTCTCTGAACCACAGATCCATCGTATTGGACGGGTCGCTGCCGATGCAGCGCCGCTCTGTTTCGTCTCTCTCTCTCTCTCCCTCTCTCTCCCTCTCTCTCCCTCTCTCTCTTTTCTTCTTCTTTCTTTTCCGTGCTGCCGTTTCCGCTGCACTAGCGATCCCCCCCAATCTTGTTATACCCTTCTCCTGCTGTCCTGACACCTGCAAGGGAAACACTGGGGGAGGGAAAAGGGGTAAGGACCATCTGTCGTCTCAAGTCTGGATTTCATTTTTGCTTTTGCCTGGGTACGTTACCTTGTGTTATTATGTGATTTCTATTATCATCAGACGTAACCAACCAACGAACCTCCAACTCTGCACTATGTAGAACAACACAACGCGCGCACAAACATACAAACACATATACATACACATAATACATGCACATACATCCATCCATTATTGTGTTGAGTATTGGGCATGATGTTTATACTGTGTTTTTTTTTAAACTGTATCGCTATGATGGTGTGCCTGGCGACCCTACGAGGAACCAACTACCTTGGAAACGTACCTTAGTACATCCATCCATCCATCCATCCATACGCCCACACCACCAACAAGCTTCCGATCCCCCCTTTCACCCTTCATTTCATCTCAATTCATGCTCTTCTCCGACTCCGTTCCATCATCGCCACTTCTGGCTGCTTCCAGACTTCGTTTCTGCTTCTGCTCTACCTGCCACCCAATCTTGAGCAGATATACTCTACCGTGATTGAGATAGAAACGCCTTACTTTTCGCCTTCTTCCTTCGTCACCTTCTCCATCGACCCGTCCCGGTGTCGATTTCTTACCTTCTCCCCCCCCCCCACCCCCTGCCGAGCTTTGGCCGCATCTATCCCACTGCAGTGAGCTTCACACTAAACTCGCGCAACCTTGGAGCTTCTACGTTTCCAATCCCAGGGGCAAGGGCACATCCACCCCTAACTCGAACCTGGCCCAGCCAGCCGTCAACCCCGCCGGCAGCCACCAACCCTCGCTGCCGTTGCTGCCCGTGAGCTCCTACCTTGCTACTAAGTGCCCAGTCCACCACCACCACCACCACCACCTCGAACCCCTCTGCCCCAACCCGTCAATTTGCGCCCGCCACATCCTTTCCTCTCCCCGACGACACAACATCGCGCACAACGCACAAACTACTTCCCGAATAACTCTGCCACCGATCCGCCCGCCCCCTCTCTTTCTCCTCTTCACCATGGCCGAGAAACCCTCAGTCCTCATAATTGGAGGGCTGGGCTACATTGGTCGGTTCCTGGCCCGGTACATCCACGACAATGACCTCGCATCAGAAGTCCGCATCGTCGACAAGGCCCTGCCCCAACTCGCGTGGCTGGCTCCCGAGTTCCAGGACGCCTGTGCCGGCACCAAGTTCATGCAGGCTGATGCAAGCAGAGAACGTGAGTTACCCGGATGAACCACGACGAACCCGACACTACCCCCCCTCCCCCCTTCCATTTCCCGCTTCCTCTTCTGTTAC
The DNA here is from genome assembly GCA_030867225.1 of Colletotrichum caudatum. Taxonomy (NCBI): domain Eukaryota; kingdom Fungi; phylum Ascomycota; class Sordariomycetes; order Glomerellales; family Glomerellaceae; genus Colletotrichum; species Colletotrichum caudatum. Next base: position 32,791 of record MU846346.1, read on the forward strand.
TCGCCTCCTCTCTTGTCTCTCGGGTTGTCCGGGGATATGAACCAGCCTGCGGCCGTCCCCGGACACGTCACGAAGATTGCCGCTCTTGACTAACATCATTTGCTTCTTCTTCGCCCTTGTGCAGAAGCTCTAGCCAAGATATTCGACCGTTCCGATGGCAAGCAGTGGGATTACGTCTTCAATTGCGGCGGCGAGACGAGATATTCGCAGGAGGACGAGGTTTACAAGCTGCGCTCCCTTGGTCTATCGCTGGCCGTGGGTAAGGAGGCCGCCAAGCGCAAGGTCAAGGCCTTTGTCGAGCTCAGCACCGGCATGGTCTACAAGTCCGACTCGTCCCCGAGCAAGGAGGGCGACAAGTTGAAACCCTGGAGCAAGATTGCCGTCTACAAGTTGCAGGCTGAGGAGGAGCTCGCAAATATTGAGGGGTACGAATACTGCCATGCATTTCCCGTTGAGGGTTCACGGGGCTCGGCCCGTTTCCCCCCATTTACGTTCTCTCGATGCTGACCAACGCGCCCGCCTTGTAGATTGAACCTCGTCATTGTTCGGTTAGCGCATGTGTACGGGCCCTATGCGTCACAATGGGTTGCGACGGCACTATGCATGGCCCGCGTATACCAATACCTTGACAGCGAAATGAAGTGGCTGTGGGACAAGGGCCTTCGGCAAAACACGGTACATATCCAAGATGCTGTGCGAGCGCTCTGGATGATCACGACGTGGTATGACAAGGGCAAGGACAAATGGGACGACAAGACCATGGGCCCTGTGCCCACGTTCAACGTCGTCGACAAGGGCGTGACGACGCAGGGTACAATGGCCGAGATCATTGGCGAGGTTTTCAAGATCGAGACGGGGTTCCAGGGCCAGCTCATCAGCACGTTTGCGCGTCTCAACATGGACAGCGTCGTCGACGACGTCAACGACGAGCTCATGGGCCCCTGGGCCGAGCTGCTTGAGAAGGCAGGTATCGCACGACCAGGACCTCTTACGCCGTTTATGGAGAAGGAGTTGCTGAAGGATACCGACCTCAGCATGGACGGCAGCCGGCTGGAGCAGGTTGTCGGCTTCCAGTACGAAAAGCCGAAACTTACCAAGGAGCTGATTGAGGATGTGATTGAGAGCTACAAGAAGATGAACTGGTGGCCGTGACGGAAACGAACTAGAAGCATGGGAGCGTGCGGATGGATGATGACTTTCCAGGCCGGGTCCCAAGAACGGGGGCCGGTGCGGGCGCGCGAGCGTCGTGGCATCAGTCGAGTCGTTTGTTGGGAACTTCTATTGCGTGCGAAAAGCATTCGGAACCGATGGCAGGCAGCAGCCGGGGCATTTGTACAACCAAGATATCCTTTTCCTTTTATTCCTTTTCGTAGCTCCGGCCATGTATGCTGGCATTATCTTGAGGGTAGTAATCTGCGATGACATTAGGCAGCCCAGTGCAATCGTATATGGCGATTAGGGGCTCACGAGTGTTGAATCGCGATGTTGCTGGAGCAGTTCATAAAATCCTTGTTTAAACTCGCGTGTAATTTATTCTCAGCGTTACGGACAGCTACTAGGATCTTCCTGCTTCCGCAGCTCACCTTGTTGGAGCTCGGCCCCGCCACAGCGAGCAAGCTTTCTCTGGATTCCCGAAGTTCGTTCCTTGGCTGTTTTGAACGCAGGAGTTGGTAGGGCTCGGTCGAACACGCGCGCGAGACGGGTCGTCGCATTGCGAATTTCCACAACCACCACCATCGTTACTCGTTGCGGCTAATTGCGCTTCACTAATTTTCTCCTTTGATGAAGAGAAAGAACGGCCACCAGCCAATGATTTTCTGATAGGGCTGTCTTATTGGTGGTTGTCGGTGTTTCAAGCACACGTCAGAGACACAACATTGACCAGTGCTGGGTTTGAGACAGGGGCGAGGTTGCCTGTCCGGTCTGGAATTTCGTGCGAGCTGTCAATGCCTGTGGTGGAACCGGGCGGCTGCGGTTGGCCAGTGATGGGATGGGTGCCGTTGTGCGATGCGAAGGCAACTCGGACGGTGGAAGTGGTGATTATGCGTTTACGGGGCCGGGTAGGGCGTCTTATGGCGGGGGAGGGAAAAGAGCGGGAGTTAGGCGTTGCAGACTACCTGATGGGGGTGGCTTCCCCGCCCCATTAGGTAGTCAAACGTGCTTGCTTCTCCAGCCACAACCAGTGCCTAGACCTAAAGTGACCTCAAAGTTGTCTGTTCTAAGTTTTAACGGTCTGTACCTGACTTATGGCAGTGGCAGCATACGACCCACCTACCTGGGTAGGTAAGATAGGTAGGCACTAGTGTAGAAGACCCCGCTGTCTGTCCCGAGGTTCAAACCCATTTCACCTGTTATTCAGCCAGCCCGGTGCCCATCAATCACCCAAGGTAGGTACTCTCAATCACATCAATCCAATAGATATAGAAAGGAAGTGCCTGCCTGAATTGACTTTGAGCCTGCCTTGAGTGGCTTCTTGGTTTTGTGATTCACCTTTATGTCTATTTTCTTCACCTTCCTGCGCCTATATCTATCTACCATCTACCCACCCCTCCTGAGTTTCAGTTCAACAATTTGCTCTCACTCACGCCACCCGCACCTCCAAACTCGTCCAAGTGAAGCCTCGCCTCTCCCCAAACTATTGCAATACTTTTCTCCGCTATCCGTCCTGACCATAAACCATACCCACTCACGTCTCGAAACAATGGCTGCCCCCGCGACAAATACGATCGCCGACCTCTCTGGCAAGTGGGTTATAGTACGTTCAACTACAACCCCCCCCCCCCCCAAAGACCCGATGCCATGCTATATTTCATGCCAGGTTCAATGCAAACGGCAATAACAGCATACTGACAGTCCCTAGAACAAAACCCTCTCTGACTCTCCTGAGCCGGCCCTCTCCCTCCAAGGCATTGGCTGGATGACGCGCAAGGCCATCGGCTTGGCCACCGTCACCCTTACCGTTAAGCAGTACACCGCCCCGCCCTCCCCTCCTGGGCAGGGCACCGAGCCCGTCACTCACATCGACGTTGACCAGGTCGCGACGGGCGGCCTCAAGGGCACCTCGGAGGAGCGCTGCCTCGACTTCGAGTTCCGCGAGCACTCGGACTGGATGTTCGGCACCGTCCGCGGCCAGAGCAAATGGATGAGCTTGGACGAGATCGAGGACGAGTTTCTCAAGAAGGGCTGGCTCGAGGGCGAGGCCGAGACTACGGGCCCTGGCGGAAAGGGCCACATCTACAGTCACGTCGAGAGCATTGACAATGGCTGGACCGCGACCCAGGTCTGGGGCTTCCAGACCATCAACGGCGAGAGACGCCACGCCCGCAACATCCTTGTACAGAAGGGCGACAAGAGAGTCGAGATCCGTCTCGTCTACGACTGGCTCGCCTAGAGGAATTGCGTTGGGTCTGGATTGTATAGGGTGTAATGACCAAGGAACGGCCAAGGGGCGGTTTATCGTATTCGCGAATGGGGTCTACACTACATGCAACGAGGGCGATGGCTTTTGCACATACACACACATACATACACACACATACATATACACACATACACGAGACTAACGACACCGTTGCGCACATGATGGCGACATGCCCAACCAAGAATAGACTTTGAGAGCATGACTATCAGTCTAGCCCGATTCAAACGTCTATTCATCACGCGTGATAATTCATGTGCAGTCGTGTTTGACGACAGAGCAATGTTGAATCGCCGCCTGCCCCTCTTAGTAGCCATGGTGCCAATGCTTTGCCTCCGGTTCACCAGAACCGCCAACGCCCGGGTTGATGCAGCCACCTTCCACCTTTTCCTTCCATTTTTATTTTCTTCCGCCGTAACGTAGACTGCTCGGTCCGTTACGTTACCACTGCTGGGTAATAAACAACCCTTTCTCGAACAAATGCCATGTTTTATTCGTCACTCACCTTCCCCTCTCCTCAAAAAACCAATTGCCTTCTTCACGCCGGCCTCCTCTTGACGAACTCCTGCAAGTCCTGCACCGTCGCGACACCTAACACGAACCGCCTCTTCTCGTCCGTGATGACAGCGAAGTGACTCTTCCTCCCCTCGACGCCGTAACCCTCGAAGAAGGCCTCGAGCTCTTCCAGCGGGGTCTGCATCGTGATGACGCGATACTTGCGCCCTTTGCGCTGGAACCGGACCATGGCCTTGGAGAGCGGATCCGAGGGCGAGACCTTGCCAGCGTCGAGTAGAGCCTGGAGGTGCGGAATGGAGAGGTAGCCGACAAGAGCGCGGTGGGCGTCGACAACGGTCAGGTGAGTGTAGTCGCGCTCAAAGGCCGACATGAGGGCGTGAGAGATGGGGTCGGTCGGGGTAAAGGAGAGGGCGGCCGGAGGATCGAGGTCTTCTACGGTGGCCTGGACGGTGGGAATGTCAGTATCAGGCAGACCTCGAGGGAGGGGCGTGTAGTGGAAAATAAGAAGACGGGTCAAGGACGAGAGGAAGGGGGAGAGGACATACGCCGCGGTAGCGAGAGGACCATTTCGAGACGTAAGGGGTGGAAGCGTCGCTGGGCTGCGACGTGGACGCCGGCGCCGCGGATTTTGAAGTCAAAGCCGCCATTCTTGACGCTGCGGGTTGTGTTTTGGGTCCGGTATAAGGCTGGCCGTTTTTTTAGTTGTCGTGTGTATGTATCGCGGGGTTCTTCTTAGAGGGGCGGTGTCGACAGGGCAGAAAGGTTTGGCGACATACCCTAGGGACCTGAGTGTCTTGAGTGGTGTATTCGTTCCCCCGGGTGGGGGGGGG
>MU846347.1:0-37249 GCA_030867225.1 Colletotrichum caudatum
GATTACTGCCTATGTAACTAACGGTATCGTTTTGTTATGTGACAAAAACCTTGGACGGAGAAGTTCTAAAGATCAATCCTTCGGTATCATTGGGCTATCGATTTGAACCTGCAGGAAAGCTTTTTCTCGGCTCAAGATTGAGGGGCTCAATAGATAGGCAATACCGAAGCTTAACGCGTGCTGGGAGTTTCTATTCGTCATTTCACAGGCTTGCTTATCCTACATAAAAGCATGTCTTGAAACATAACTCTCTCTGTTCAGAAGACTCTCTTACCCCTCATTAATTAACTATACAAATACATGGAACGGACGTCAACCCCCAACTGACCATTTTCATTTTCTTTCAACGCCTCGGATTCTACTGACTCCTTTGAACGGCATATAGCATTGAAAACCATGGCTGAACATCATTTCGAGGTTATTACGATGAATCTTAACATTGACCATGAGTGGCTCGTGCAGAGTCTGCCGCTACACCCAGATTTATGACCGTCAGGGGCTGGCCAGTGGAGCCAAGGATTTAATAAACCGTACTGGACATTAGATGATCTCCAAGACGCATACCGAAAGGTAAGGGGCGGTTTCAATAAAATTGCATACCGAGTCGACCACGAGTGGACGAAGACTGACGTATATCAATGATTCTAGGCCAGAGATTGGGGATTCCATGCAAAGGATTGGGCTTTTTCTAATCCAAAATGTTCCGTTGTTATCGCCGGCAGTCTTATCATCATGGCCTCGCCGGGCTTGGTTGCCACCCCTTTGTTAACCGGGGCGGGATTCGGAGCCAAGGGTGTCGTTGCTAGTACGTGTTCAGCCTCAGATGGTCGAAATGACCTGCTACTAGAAACCAGACAGAAGCTGACTTGTGTCAACAATAGACACGGCTGCAGCTTCAATTCAATCACTTATAGGCAATGTCGCGCCACACAGTACCTTCGCTACCTTAACAAGCGCCGGTATGGGTGGCTACGGAAAGCCAATCGTCTACACAGCGGTGCAGGTCGGTTTCGGTGTTGCGGCTGCAAGTTGCGGGACTTATATCTTTATCAAGCAAACCTCCGGCGAGGAGGAGGATACAATGGATTTTGAAGCGTGGGAAGACGAAGAAGACTATGGAAAAAAACCAACTTGCCCCTGGATTTGCCCCTGGATTTGCGACTGGAATGATAAGGACAAGTTTTGAGATCAGTGATGGCGACAATATTTATAAGCAGATTATCATAAAAGGTGACAGGAGGACTTTTGAACTACAGATAAAAAAAAATGCTATTGTGTTGGTTATCCCAATCGGCCTTGATAATCCGAGGCTGTATACTTGATGTTTGGTGAGAAGTGTTCGTGATCTTATGCTGTCTCCATCTTTGATCTCTTAACTGGCCTTGGTGTAAAAGACGGTGGAAGTCGTTGTCGACTTGGTAGTAAGACTATTGCAAGTGGCTGTGGCTACGTGTAGGGAAGACCAAGATCCTACTCGGAACCGAGAGCGACCTTTTCATCTCAGGAGATCAAGCCCAAAGCCCATTGAACAATTGACATCAACAGGTCGATAGTATCATGGCTGCGGTGCGCGTACAATCAGAAGTTTGTTTGGCCTCGCGAACTTTAGATTGAGTCAGGCCGAATTCTAGACTGCACGCCTGGAGGCGCTGCGGACTCGTTTCCCAGGGCGGCGCTCCGGTCAAAATTTGCGAGTTATTAACTCTATCTAGCCCTCTCGTTGGTCTGTGCAGTCTTGGCACCGAGCCTACCTCCTACTACCTGTGTAGTTGGTGTGTAGTTGGGTTCGATTGCCTGATGTGGAGGCTTAGGTTTACCTTCTGGGCTTCTACGATGTAAGTAGGTTCATATGGAAGCTTCTGGTACTCTGACTGGAGAGCCCGCCCAGGCTACAATGTGTACCATAGAGGGTGATATGTCAGGTTGTTGTAATTGATTGTGGGTGTGATTCCTTGCTGCCATACAGGACTCCGCCAGCGTGCGCAGTGGCAAAAGGTAGAATAGACAAGAAGCTTCGCGGACCTTTATGTACAAGTACGATGGACGATGCGGTGCTCCCAAATTCATTGCCAACGCATAATGGCGCAAAGGAGACGAGGACTGACAGTGGGAGAGCACTCTGAATGACGATCTCCACGCCAAGAGTGTGGTAAATTTGGTTCAGGCAGCAGGAGTTTTACCTATTCTAGTAGACCGGTGCCGAATCACATGTTCGTCAGAAAAGCTGTAGGTAAAGTTGGATAGATTCAGCCGACAAGGCCAAGGCCGATCTCTCCATACTTGCGACGGGGTCGAGCATCCGACCGATCTTTGCTAACCTTATGACAGTCAACAAGTCCACCCTACACTGTTCAAGACAGTGTTCAGCCTCAAATACCGCCCAAGAGGATACAGCGAAGGGCGGATTCAAAACCCCTATTCCCAGGAACTGGTCCCTCGATTGCTGCACGCGACAGCGAGGAAGCCATGACTAGAAGCTCCTAGGCCCACGAGTGGCATAAGAGCTAGGGAAGACCCAGCTACCTAGATGGCTGAAGCATAGTTTACGTACCGTCTTCCAGATACAAGGAGCGGGCGTTTCACGCTGGGCCAGGATGCCGGCGCGGCTGGCAGCGTCTGGACTGCAGGTCAACCCAGGAATCCCGCCACTGTGGTAGAATTTCAGCAGAAATGCGCGCGTCAGTCCGAACTGTGTGAAACCCTATTGTTGCACACCGAGAACGAGTCAGAAAACTAGATTCTGTGCCGACTCATTGCCCAGTCTTGGCACAGCAATGAGGATGGCCCGATCGACAGCTATAGTGGGATACCTCGCGAGACACAGGCCGCTGACGACGATGATGCGCTATAATGTAACTCCTGCTGACGGCGCCACACAGAGAGTTGGTGTCAAGGTCATGGAAAGCGCCGAAATCAATGCGAACCAAAGCCTTTGCCGACGGATGCCGGTTGGCCCGAGCCTCCAAGGTTCTGTCTTCGGCTGATCCCCGCATGGTAGGTTTGGGGTGGCAGCCGACTTCACCTCGACCGAACCGTCAGGTTTACACCATAAACTACTTGGTACGGGGTTCCGAGGCGGAATATCCGGGGGGGGGGTTGCGCCTCCGGGATGGGGCTCATCCATTCCCCGGCGAATTGAAACGGCAAATGCCGACACTGGCTTCCTCGATTCAGGTCGTATTGAGCCGGGTGGTGGGCCGAGGCGTTCCAAGAAAAAGGCCACGGTTCTAGGCGGGGGGAGGGCAGAAGCGAGCCAACTCTTTCCACTAGCGAATGCTGAATGTAGCATCGTGAGGGTTGAAATGGGAGTCTTTCAAGAGGCTGTGCAATGACACGCGTAACACAGACAGCATTTCTGGCGATAGAAACTGGTTTCAATGGCCGGGGTTTCCATCCGTGGTCAATACTGCTGGCCTCTCCTCCAGTACATAAAGTTGAGTAAAACATGGGCCCATCTCCAACTCAGGGGTTCGCGACGGTTGTCGCCATTAGATGACATAACTGGACAGGGGTGCCCGGGATCGTCGCTCTCTACCAGCCAAGTTGTATTTAGGGACTCCCAAGGGGCGCTTCTCCCTTGTCGTCCACCTGCTTCCCCCCCCCCATCGTCCTACTGTACCTATCCGTATCCGTACCGCTGCCGTATCTTACGCCGGTTGTTCTTATACGTGTAAGCCTGTCCGGTCCGCTGAGCCTCGCTCAAAACAGATGACGGCCGCCGCATAGCCAGTGTATCTTCACCCGCCCATCCGTCTGTTCCAGACCCGATTTTCTGCGACCCGCATGTTTTCTCGCAACGGCCGAGCAAGACAGAGAGGCACAATGTGGGAAGAATCCATGCGGGGACGGGAAGGGTTGCTGGACGAGTCCTCCCCCCGGTCAAAGGAGCAAGACCGGTACGGCGAAGGCGGCGGCGCCGATGACAAGACGTCGGCAGCCGCCGGCGCCGCCGCCACCGCGAGGAGGAGCGCGGATAAGATCAGATGCCTCGACGGCCTCCGCGGCGTGGCCTGCCTCATCGTCTTCAACTACCACTTCCTATGGCCATGGACGCCTGCCATTATGCTTGGCTATGGGGCCATGCCCCCCGGGTCCCCAGAGCCCTACTTCGAGCGGTCATCCTTGCCTATTCTGTGCCTCCTGCAGCGCGGACGCCCAATGGTGGCCATCTTCTTTGCTATTTCGGGCTATGTCCTCTGCCGCCACATCCTGAGGGCCATCCACGAGCGACGGCTCGAGGCCGCGTACCAGGGTCTCGCGTCGTCCGTCTTCCGACGTGTGTTCCGCCTGTACATCCCCCCCACCATCAGCATGTTCTTGGTCGCCGTGCTCGCCCAGATGGGCGCCTTCCGCTCCGAGTACGACATCTACAAGGGCCCCGACTCGAGATACATCAACGGCACCGTGGCAGTGGCTTATCTCAACAGCACCTGTGCCAACGGGACACCTGCGGTCGAGGGAGCCCCCGGCATCGCAAGGTACCTGGGGCTGACGACCCCGGCGTTCTTGGGCAATGTCACAAACAACAAGACCAGCACACTTTGTGTGAACACCGCGTCCCAGCTCTTCATGCCGCCGATGCTGTATCAGCTGGCCGACGACATCGCGGCAAGAGCCAAGGCGGCGGATGAAACCAAGGGACTAAACGGGACGATGATCAACATCACCATGACGGACGCCCTGGACAGGGACAAGACGGACACGCCCACGACGTCCTACCACGACGTCCTCCACCCGAGCCCCAAGCCAGCGGTCCTGGACGGTGATGGGACCCGGCTCAACATCACCGAACCGCCGCAGTTCTCTTGGGTCCAGCTCGGCGGCTCTTGGGAAGAGCACCCCTTCATCTACGACAACATCACCTACGCCCTCTCAAACTTCACGAGGGCTTATGTCGAGTGGGCCAACCCGTTCAACTTCGGCCACTACCACACCCGCTACGACCCCCACACCTTCACGATCCCGATGGAGCTCCGCGGCTCCATGTTCATCTACCTCTTCCTCCTGGGCACCGCGGCGCTCAAGGCCAAGTGGCGGTTCCGCATCGGAAGCCTCCTGTCCGCGTACAGCCTGGTCTTTGGAAGATGGGACATGGCCGCCTTCATGGGCGGCGTGCTGCTCTCCGAGGCGGACATCAGGCGAGACGACGACCGGGGGCTGGCGCCGCCGGCGACGAGCGGCAGGAACGGCCGCCGGACCGGCCCCGGACGATCGGCGCTGAGCTCCAGCGGGGCCCGCTGGGCCGCCCTCTTCGTCGCCCTCTACCTCCTCTCGTACCCCGACGCCGGGGCCGAGTGGACGCCGGGTTTCGCGTTCCTGTCGTCGCTCGTGCCGAGATACTACATCCCGCTGTCGGGCTGGATGTTCTACCAGGCCATGGGGGCACTCCTGCTGCTCCCTTGCGTCCTGCACAGCCCTCTTCTCCGCGGCCTCCTCGAGGGCCGCGTCCCGCAGTATCTCGGCAAGATCAGCTTCTCCTTCTACCTCGTCCACGGTCCGGTGCTGCACAGCCTGGGCTTCTGGATCATGCCGAGGCTCTTCGATCAGCTCGGCCAGAACGCGGGGCTCGTGGTCGGCTGGGTCATCCTGCTGGGCGTTTCGTTGTATATATCAGACTGGTGGTGCAGGAAGATCGATGCCTGGAGTGCGACTGTCGGGAGGAAGTTGGAGAAGATGTTGAGGGACTGAGCCAATATATATATAGCTGGGGCTACTTGATTAAATGTTTTTCAACCAGCGTTTGCTCGAGGGAAACCGAAAACGACCAAGTGATACCCCTCCCAAGATAAAGGCAGGTCGGGTGAAAGGCCCCTGTGATGTATACAGGTTGGGTTTTGTATGTCTCAAGCCGGCAGAGGCGCATGACCAGCAGCTTGTCCTCGAGCTTACCCACGACCCGGACATGAGCCAATCCCTGTCATGAGTGTTCACCAGTGGTAGCCGGTGTCGAGTATTCCTTGTTGTTTTGATGTGGGAACCTAGTTCTGACGGCGCTGAACGACAAACCTGTTCCTCAGGCTTGTGCGCCTGGTAGGGCGCGCAGGCTGCTTCCAGATGGGCTGGTCAGGGTCATAACCGACCAGGCAGTTGACCGTCTCCGCGCCGTTGCCGGCGTCGTTGATGTCGCCGCCGACGGGGTTGCGCCATTGGCCGGTCAGCTTGATGTGCCCGTCGAGCGCGTCCGTCATGGTCCTGCCGAGCTCGAGCGCCTTGGCGGCCCTGCTGTGGGCATAGTGCGTGAGCAAAGAGCGCGCGGCCTCGCGCTCGCCGTGCTCGATGAGGAGGCCGGCGCCCGTCTCGACCCAGCCGGCGTCGCTGCGGCTCTGGTTCTCGAAGCCCACGAGCATCCGCGTGACGACGGGCAGGTAGGTGTCGGGGGCGGAGCACATGTAGTAGAGCACGCGCTTGAAGACGCGGCCGGCGAAGACGCTCGCTTCCTGGAGCTGGTAGCCGGGGTTCAGGAAGCTGCCGGACGCGCCGGTGGTCAGGTACCTGTGCTCGCCGAACTCGGGAGGCACGTCGTTGACGCCGAGCCACCACGGCACGAACGGCGAGGAGACAGAGGTGGCCGGGGCGTTCCAGATGCGCAGGAGATCGGGGTCGGCCCCCGCCTTGAGGCTCACGACCTGCCCGTAGCCGGCCTCGTCGTCGGCGATGCGCCTGTCGCGGACGCGCTCCATGAGCCTCTCCTCTGTGACGGGGGCCATCCTGAGCGTGGCCTCCTCCAGGGCGGCCGGGGACATGAACTTGAAGCCGCCGTCGCGCGCGGTGACGTTCTCGGCCTTGACGCCGTAGGCGTTGAATATGTTGAACGGCTTGCCGCCGTCGGGGTCCCACCAGCCCTGCTCGACGGCGAAAGAGACGATGTTCTCGGAGCCCATGTAGTCGGAGCGGCCGACAAAGTCGGTGGGAAAGTCCTCGATGTAGCCGGGGTACAGAACGCGGACCTCGTCGGGCCTGAGGCGTTCGGCCGCCCACAACTTCTTGCCGCCGGCCATCTCCCACACCACCCAGCCCTCGTCCTTGTCGGCGACCAGGTGAGTGTTGCCGCCGTAGGTCGCCTCGCCGTAGCGGTTGACCAGATCACCGATGATCTCGACGCCCTCCCGCGCGGTCCTCGCGCGCTCCATGACGATGCGCGCGAGGTCGCTGTACTGGATGCCGTGCTGGGGCGTGGGCGTCATCCCGACCAGCTCGTCGCGGTTCTGGGCCCAGACGTCGCGGACGGCGACCCCGTTCTCGTTGAGGCCGCCGTTGGTGAGGGGTGCCGGGAAGCCCTCAAAGTCCGAGTACTCCATCGACAGGTACCGGTAGGTGTGGGCGACCTGGGGGATGGTGAAGAGCTCGCCGGGGATGCTCGCCTTGTCGGTGACGCCGACGGTGATGGTGGCGTTTGGGGCGTGGTCGCGGGCGGGGAACAGCTGCAGCCAGTGGGAGGAAACCTCCTCGCCGGTGCCGCCGACCATGACGCTGCCGTCAGCGGTGAGGTCCTTGCCGACGTAGAAGGCATAGCTAGCAGAGGCCGGCCCGGCGAGGGCGGCTAGAACGACGGCGGAGGTATAATGCAACATCGTCAGCTTGGCCCGTGTTGTGAACGGAAGAGATGTTGGCTGGAGGGTTGTGAGGGGATTTCGCAAGGAAAGAAAAAAGGCCTCTCTGTGCGGGACTCCTCCTGTTCCTCGTCTCTCTGCATTACCAAGTAGCCGTAGACCCTTCAAGAGTATCGACGTCAAAGGAGCCCCCCCCCCCTTTCCAATATTGATTTCGGCTTGCAGTATCCGTACTCCACATGGAAATTTCCTTCCGGTATCGCTCCCGGCATAGATAACGGATGCAACACTGGGTAGGTAGGGAGGTGGTGCGAGGTGGTTTACGTTGCTGACCAGCCTCTAGGAATGCAATGCATGGGCGACAAGGATCATCTCGTTTCTCTGTAAACGACCCCGTGGGGGAGCTGTCTAAAACTCCAATCAATTCCCGCAGTCCTGGTTTGACTCGGCAATACAAGCGACTAAAGCCATACGCCTTCGGGACTCCTCCTCCACCATCGATAGATACAGGCCAACTGTGTATTCTTGAATTGTTTAGTTTATTGCCGGCAGAAAGAGTAAGAAGTTGGAGCAAGGGGAAGCATGACAACACATCCGAGATGAAGCCAGAGAAATGCCGTGCGATATGTTTTCCATTCATGCATCTATTGAGTGAGGCCTGTTGGCCGGGTATCATTCATCTCTTCCCGAGTCGCGTCTGGTTCCTCCGCCTCCTGTGGCCTCGCCTTCACGCCGATCCCGTCCAAGCATCACCTCAGCCGCACATTAGCCTCCAGACCGCTCAGCTTCCTCACTCGACTCTCGTCCTCGAACCCCTCCTCCTCGCCCTCGACGACGACATCGTCCACCACCCGTACAGTCTTGGTCCGCACCTCAACCGCGCAGTCGCTCTGCTCCGTGAACCACGCAGCGACGGCCAGGACCTTCTCGACGGCTTTGCCCGCGCCCAGGACCACCGCCTCGCCGTCGCCCCCCCTGGTCCCGTTGTCGCGGTGCAGCAGGTTGACGCGCTGGTTCAGGTTCAGGCCCCGCGTCGACGGCGCGTTGTGCTTGAGGGACTTGTCGAGCTGCGCGCGGACGCGAGACACGACCGACATGAAGGAGCATTTTGCGCCGACGCAGATATACTTTGACTTTGAAGAGACGGGCTGCTGTGGGCGGGCTAGCGCTCGTTTCCGTATCTTGGAGCCTAAGGGGGGGGCGTGTTAGGTGGAACTCTGGCCTCGACCAACAAGGGCCGGGGGATAACGGGGTTTGGCTTGCCTTGGGGTAGTCGAGGCAACTTTTCCATCCTTGATTGTTGTCCCGTCTGTCTTGAGCCGTCCTTGCCAGCCTGGCCTCGTGTCGGTGACCGGGAGGGCGCCATGATAGGCAGCCGCGTGCGAGTCTGTCTGAGGAGGAGTTAATGAGATGAGGCCCGATGATCCAAGCCGATCTGACAGCTTAGATTACTATCTGAGATGCCGTTCCTGAGCTTTGGAAGAATTGTGGCCCGTGGGGAAACGTGTCCGGTAATCCCAGAGTTTTGTGAGCGTGGCCTTATGAGCTCAATGAGACGTTGCAAAATCAACCATGAATCCGTCCGTCTTTCTGGATGAGAAAAAGTGCAGATGCATGAAGTGGGGACACTGTCGGCCGTGAACTTACTGCGTAGGTACCTACGGAGTACCTACCTGTACCTAACTCTATGTACTATTGTGGGGCACATGTCTTAGCGCTAGCTTGACGCCCCCCACACTTACAGGGCAGTGACCCCCCCCTCCCCCCTGCTCCTCAAAACCTCTCGCGATGACGAGCTGCGCGACCTGAGATTCAAAACTGTCGCCCACCATGAGCTAATCATCCCACCACCACCAAACGCCCTGTTGCGGCTGCCTGCAACGCCAAAACACCACCACCTCGACCACCCCTTGTCGAGCTCCAGACGCTCCGGAGAAGAAGAAAAGAAGACAACATGTCAATAGCAATCTGGCCTCCCGTGTCCCCGGAGGACCTCCTTCAAAAGAAGCAGGAATCGCTCGTACGTATCTCCATCCCAGCTCTCCCCCCGCCGTAAGCAGGTTGCATTCTCAAAACAGAGACGCAATGCTAATCAGAATCGAATCTACCCCGCAGAGGCGCGAGCTCGAATGGATCGTCACCGAAACCCATGCCGTCCTCAAGGACGTCCGCTACGGCCTGCAGGAATGCTACGCCCTCCTGGCCCCCATCGACCCGGGCAGCACCCTCGTTATGAGCACGCAGCGTAACGAGCGCGTCAAGGGGACGGTGACGCGGGTCGGCACGCGCATAGTCAAAGGGGTCCGGCCTCTCCCGCCCCGCATCGCCGGCTCAACCCCTCCTGGCTGACATGTATATATCCGTAGACAATCCACCTCCAGCTTCGAACCCTCCCGACCCAGACCCTTACCCTCGACCCCTCCCACCCAGTTCATATCGCCGCGCTCGAGACGATCTATACCCACCTCACCGAGTGCCTCGACCTTCTCTCCCTCACAGACACCCCGTCCCCCTCCACGAACCCCGCCCAGCTCGCCGCCCAGCTCCGCATCATCGCCGCCTCCCTCGCCGAGTCCTCCTCCCTCCTCAAGGGGCCGCCCCCCAACGAGTCCGACTCACGCTGGCAGACAGATTCCTGCCCGCCCGTTCATTTCGCCCCGCCCCTCGGCCCCAATATCAGCTTTCACCTCGGCCTGCAGGAGTCGAGCCTGGTCCTATGGCTGCGCGCCCTCGAGCCCGTCGACTCCCCGGTGCACTTTGGCACCAAGCTCGGCCTGGCGCTGGGCACCGTCCGCAGGCTCGAGCACGACGAGATGGACCGCCCGTTCCGCTTCGCGTATAGCACCGTGACGGACGGCGGGCAGAAGCACAAGCACGGCGCGGGGCACCCGCGGAGCAGCGAGAGCACGCCCAGCGGGCTGGGCACCCCGTCCAGCAACGGCGAGGCGAACGAGGTGTACGTGCGGGAAAAGGTCCGCATCGAAAGCCTGCCCGACCCCAACCTGATGTCGCTTTCCGCGAAGCTGATCGCCTTGGGCCATACACTGGCCAATGCCAGGAGGAACCTGGCAGCGGTCATGGGCGAGGAGCTTGACGAATGAGGCAAGAGCCCTTCGTGGTCTTTGGTTGACATTGGATACCCCCCTCTCGGAGTTTGGTAGGGAAATAGAATCATTACGCCTTGGTCAAGGCTACTGTTTTTTCTTTTCTTTCTTCAAATTCCTATGTGCTGGTTCTTCTTTTTTTGACCAGAGATCTGTACACATACAAGTTGCTAGAGTGTAATCCTATAAAGGCTTACGAACAAAAACAACAACCCCAAGGTTGTCTGTCTGCTTTCCGGACCCTCCAATCTTAATCCATGAAAACGATCCTCCAAGTGCCTTGGCAAGCAGGCACCAACCGGATCGGCAAAGCTTCTGCGTCGTTTTTATAATGAGGTAGACCACGTGAGCATCGGCAAAAAGCGAAAGGTGGTATAGGTTGACAGACCAAGGCATACGAAGCTGCACACACCAATTTCGTGGTTGATCAAACCCAGACCCGAGCAGCGAGCACAGCTCCCGCCTCATGCCACTGGAGACCAGGGCATGGGGATCAGGATCCTGGACTTCATGGTCTGGATCAGCGGGACAGTCTTGTGAACGGTCTCGCTCCAGCCCTCAACACTCCAGCTTTTCTCGCGGCGGATCTTGCGCTCCTCAAGGTTGGCGAACTGCCAAAGGTGGTGGACGGTGTTGAGATCTCCTATCTGCACGAACCAAGCACCGACGCCCTCCATGACCTCGCGTCTCGCCTTGAGGCCCCGTCTCCAGTGGGTCTCCCACTCGAGTAGGTTGCCGGGATGTAGGGTGTACGACCGGAGCTCGAAAACCCCGCCAAGCTGCCGGGGCGGCGTGGTGGGCCAGAAGGAGAATTCCTGCATGAGGGACGTCTTCTTTGAGGTGATGAGGCTCTTGAGTTTCTTGTCGAACTCGGCGAAATCGGGGTGCGAGCCAATGTTGTGGATGGACTCGTGGTAACCCTGGTAGCGCTGATACTCCCAGATGTGGACTGCCGGCCGAATATTAGCAACTGGTTTCGTTTCCACATGGGGGGGGGGATCGCGAGGAGCCAACATACCAAAAGTATCGCAGTCTCCAACCTCGGTTTTCCAGCTTCCGACCAGATTGACCTTATTCTCGGGCATGGAAGCCATGCGCGGGTACCAGCTGCCAACGAGCTTGGTGTACTCGTCGACCTTGTCGGGCTTGACCGAGTGGAAGACGATCGAGTGGACGTACTTGCCTCTGGCGAGGACTTGACTGAAGCTGGCCTCGAGCTGGGCGTCGAGCTCGCGACCCTCCTTGGTGCCGTAAATGAGGTTGGTCAGGGGACCGGCCTTGCGCGGAGGCTCTTGAGAGGCTTCGGCCTTCTGTCCTGAAGTAGCACCCACAGATGAGCCCAAGTCCTGGGCGGACCCAGAAGCGGAAGGGGAGGGGGAGGATGATCGAGTGTACGCACTTGCTTCCCGCTGCTTCTGTTGCTCAACCAACTGCTCTCGGAACTGCTTGGACTTCTTGTTGAAAGACGCGACGCTCTCTGGTGCGGGGGTAACGTCGGCGATGGAGGGCACCTTGAGCTGTTGACTCGTCGAACTGAATGCTCGCAGCGCGGACCGCGGGGCTGCCGCGCCGGCCGCTCGCACCAATCGCTGGGTCAACATCTTTTCGGTGAGGGGATGTATGGTCAAACGAGGTGCCGGTGTGTGATATGGGGAGGGGGTAGATAGAAGTGACGACCGCGAGGTGTCTCTTTTGCTCGCCGATGTACGTTGTCGACTTCGACAAACGGTGACAAACGTACTCTTTGTTTTGCAAGAACGAGCCTCTGGTACGGGAGTGTTAAAGGAGGAAGTAGTAGTGGGTAGAGCAGATTCGATACGTCTTGATCGGCGAGAAGCAGGAAGCACCCGAGAGCAGGGGAGCTATTACAGAACGGGGAGCAGGTCGACTGTGCACAAGGAGGAGGCGGCGGCGGCGGCGGCAGACGGTTGGTACACTCGGTCTGGTCTGGTCGGGGGAATGGTAGCAGTCAGTCAGGTGGTATCCCGTCTGGTAGGTAGGTAGGTAAGGTAGCAGCGGCAAAGGTGTCAAGGTTGTGGTGGTCTCGCCCGTGCTCGCAGTGGGAGACTCGTTGATGGGATGGTTGTAATTGGACGAAGGTGAGAAGGAGGTCGGGTAACAACCGTGCAAACGTGGTGCGTGTCTCTGATTTTCTGCAGATTCCCCCGCACTTTGTTATGGTGAGGATGGGAGAGGGAGAGAGTGTGGGTGAGGGAGAGGGAGCTTCAGGAGGTGTGTGTGTGTGTGGCAGGGACAAGATGTTGATGTGACACAAGGGAGGAGATGTTTGGCTTGCTACACTACAGGTTCGGGGTCTGGCACCACCACCACGCCAATCCCAATCCAAGGTCCCCAAGTCAACTTAGTCCCCCCAAACCTGGGGAGAGCCGAAGCCGAGGGCCCCGGTGGCCTCCCAGATGGTCAGACTGGGGGGAGAACGGGGGGAGAGCTGGAGCTTGGTGCTGGTGAGAGATGTGGGTACGTAACGCCTCCAAATGCGCCCAGATGCGGAGAAGGGTCGAATGATGTCACATGAGTAGCCGGGGTAGCAATGTAGTAGGTACGCGGTACCTGATAATATACCAACGGAGAAACATTCTTGCGTGGCTTCGTTTCGGTCCCGCAACCTGGTGACACTTGAGCCGTGCGCTTTCCGGACCACAAACGGACGATGCCCCACTTGTGCTTCTTCTCCTTCTTCGCAGTTTTGGCCTGAGGCTGCCGCACTCGGGTACGGGTCCAACCGCCGAAAGCTCAATCGGAGGAAAAAGGCTCGTTCTGATAGCTTCACATCGAAACTCCGAATACCGCTCGCCCCTTCAGACTCCCAAACCTTTCCCCCCTGCAACCCACATCACAACCGTCAAGATGACTTGGCTCGGAGCTCGCGCACTCAAGAAGTACCCCACGCCCGTCCGTACGTATTGCGCGACGCCCGTCCCCCATGTGTGTCCGCCGTGTCCGCCGTACAATTGCTGACCTCCCTTGCAGTTAAGCCGATGGCGCCTTTCTTCGCTGCCGGTATGTTCGAGTCCCCCGACTGGTCCCTATTAGCATGATCGAAACGACTTCGGAATCGCGAGAGATGGAAAACCGACGACGGAGATCGACGGAGTGCCGCGACAGAGGCTGATATATTTTACAGGTCTGGTCATCGCCTACGGCATCAACTCGGCCCAGAACGCCATGATGAAGTGTACGTTGCACCAGCCGCCCCTCCCAGGCCGCTTGTGACTAATATGGAGACACAGCCGACGAGTGGAAGAACGACGCCCGCAACCCCCTCGCCAAGAAGGGTCACTAAGTTCGCAATGGAATAGTCCGGGACTCTGCGTAGACAAGACCGAGCATTTTGGGGAACGTCTCGATGATAAAAAAGACCCGCCAACGCGTATATCTTCATGGACGCTGTACCATAGACACACGGCTCGCCGTCAATTGAGCTGTTGTACTAATCTGTTTATCCTATATCCTCGGTGGAGATAGTACCCGGAGACCGAGGGGCCATATCCCACGGGTCCCCTCTGCGACATGGGAGACAGTGAAATGCTCACTCGAGCTTTGTGTGCGTATGTGTTGCAACAATTAATCCCGCTTGAGGTACTGCGAAGATTGCCGCGAATGGATTCAATTGGCAATGTTTACGGTGAAGTCGCGGTCGGCTGAAGATCCAAATGATCGGGGGCTCGGACGGACGGGATTCTCAATCACGTGACATCGGAAACCTCGACCTCAACCTTTGACCCCCCCCCCCCCCCCCCAAAAATAAAAAATTGGTGAAGAGTCAGAAACGCCTAGAGGATATCGAATCTTTGCATTCTCCGAAGACGTGATGTTGTAAGTGTGATGTGGTCTGGTCGCTCAGTCCTCATCGCCGTTTTCCCATCCACCTTGGTTTTCGGCGAAGAGTCAGTGTGGATTATGACGAATCCACACCTCTCTCTTCCGCCTCACCTCCGTCCTCACTTTACGCCCTTCCGATAACACCATAGATACAAACACGCATGAGACTCGTGCTTCACTTCCGAGTCAACTCTTTTGCTCTCGGTGCTAGACCTTGCCTTTCAATACCAGCGGGATCCAGATCTCCAGCCCAGTTTGCCCACATATTTCGCTGCAAAATGTCAACGACCAACGGCTCAACACCGAACGTCGCGGCGGCGAAGAAACCCAACGGGAAGCGGGAGATCAAGATTCTCATGCTCCACGGTAGGATATGTACCCCATCACTTGCATCGTCGATCCCGGGTGATGGGGAAGCCCGGCCCGAAAGCTTGCCCCGCTCACGCAGACGACCGATCTCAAAGAAAAACACTTTTCACTAA
Source organism: Colletotrichum caudatum (assembly GCA_030867225.1). NCBI lineage: Eukaryota > Fungi > Ascomycota > Sordariomycetes > Glomerellales > Glomerellaceae > Colletotrichum > Colletotrichum caudatum. The sequence continues at coordinate 14,980 of MU846347.1, forward strand.
CACTCTCAAGGATACACCCAATCGGGCCCCCTCTTCCGCTCCAAGACCCGCGCCCTTGAGAAACTCATCACCAAGTCCCTGGGCCCCTTCAACCTCGTCCCCTCCCTCTTCTATCCCACAGGCCCGACCAGGCTTTCCCCGCGCGACATCCCCGGCTTCGTCCCGGACGAGGAGGGCGGCGGCGGCGGGGAGGACCAGGACATCGACTCCTGGGCCTGGTGGCGCAAGGACGAGTCCTCGGGCTCCTACCGCTTCCTCGCCGATGGCGTCTCCGCCGTCGCCGACGCCGTGCGCGAGGCCGGCGGCGGCGGCGGCGTCGACGGCGTGCTGGGCTTCAGCCAGGGCGGCGCCTTCGCCGCGCTGCTGGCCGCCATGCTCGAGACCCCCCACCGCGCCGACGACAGGATCCCCGAGGTCCTACGGGCGCCCGTGCAGGCTCTCAGGGAGGCCAACGGCGGCCGGCCGCTCAGGTTCGCCGCCATCTACTCCGGCTTTTACGCGCCGCCCGAGGAGCTGCGCTGGGCCTACGAACCCAAGATCAAGACGCCCACGCTGCACTTCCTCGGCAGCCTCGACACCGTGGTGGAGGAGTCGCGGAGCCAGGGGTTGGTGGATCACTGTGAGGACCCCATGGTAGTCGTGCACCCCGGGGGCCACTATGTGCCCATCTCCAAAGAGTGGGCCATGCCACTGATTGGCTTCATTAAAAAGATTGCCGACGAGGAATCGGCGCAGAGCAACATCTAGAAGCATAGGCGGGCACGGCAGTTACGAGTAGACGATTTGTGGTGTTGGCATAGAAAGGGGTCTTGCAAAGCACATGGTCGATCAAGGAATAGACCGAAGCATGATTTTACACATCCCAACTTGGTTCATTGCTTCCGTCTAGGGTAGTGTTCTACAATTACACGCCGTATTTCAAGTGCCATGACCCCGAGTACCCATCAGCTGATTAATGCGCCTTTGTCGCCTTTCCCTTGCCAGACTTGGAGGCTCCGGGCTGGATGCTGGCCATCATCTCCTCCTTGGTGATGAGATGATCAATCCGCTCCAGGTGGCCCAACAGGCTCTTCATGTTGGAGCTCCACTCGTTCAGGATGTCATCCGCGTCTCTGGGCTTCGCGAAGCTCACGATACGCGCGGGACGGTCGATCTTGGCATAGATCGTCTTTGACGTGACCAGTTCGCTGATGTACTTCTCCGTCTCGTCCTCGGTGAGATCCAGAAGCTGGGTGAGGCGCTGGGTCTGGATACGAGTGTAGTACTTGGCGACCACCCGAACGTTGTGCTCGATGACTCTCTTGCGGAGGTCCAGCCAGCGCTGGTGGGCCTTGTCGTCATCGGACTGGCCGGGCTGTGCATCAAACACGTCGGTCTCGCAGAGGTGAGGGCCAAAGGTCTTGGCAACCTCGGGCCAACGCATGAGCTCGTGGACGGTGAAGAGCTTAAGGAGATCGGCCTCTTGTGAAACTTGGCTGATTCTGGAATCCTTCTGGATTCTGTGGAGCAGATCGTGCTGCTCGTTGTCGTGCGGCGCAAGGATGACGAAGTAGATGATGCGTTGCAGGACCTGTCAAATGGTCATGGGTCAGTGGCTAAGCATGGTCGAGGCAACGTGGCAATGCTTACGGGGTGAAGCTTTTTGGGGTCTTCCTCAACCGCCTCGGTGTCGAGCACCTGGCGGTAGTGCTTGCAAACGTCGAGGTACTTATCATCGTGCTTTGCAAGGATGATCTGCTGCTCATAGTACCGAAGCTTCAGGTCGGTTGTGTCGTCCTCCTTCTCCTCAGGAACCTCCTCGCCTCTCGCCTTCTTCTTCTCGCGCTCCTTCTTCTCCTTCTCCAGCTGCTCGGGGGTCTTCTTCGGCTTTCGCGACAGGTAGCGGGTGCTGATCTTCCGGCTCAGGATGCTGGCTTGAGTCCAGTCGCCGACCTCGATGCAGAGAGCGACTTGTGCGAGAATGAACTCAGTCTTCTCCCGGCGGTCCATGGAACCGAACGTCTCCACCTGCAGCTCGCACAGGATGTCCGTTGCCGCCTTCAGGTCACCCTGCTTCTTCTTGATGTCGGACAGGGTCTTGGTGATGCGCGCGCGCTCGACTTCGACGAAGATCTTGCCTTCGGTGACTGTCCGCAACGTCTCAATAACGGAAAGCTTGGTTTCGAGGTTAGGCGTGGAGTCGAGGAAGCCCATAACGGCCTGGACCATCTTTGTAATAGCTTGCTTGAGCTGGCCATGCTTCTTGGACAGGATCAAGACCTGCTCGTTCATCAAGCTCCAGTCACCAGCATCCTTGGCGATGTTCACGATGGCGATGAGTATACGAGATGTCGACGCAAGATCTGACGACTGCGATTCGTTAGTCTGTCGTCACGACGCACGCCTCGGGCAGGGAGGGGCAAGTGGCTCACCTGGCGGGTCTGCTTCTCCAGGACGCTGAGCTTCTCAATAGCGGCCGAGATGTCACTCTGTACCCCAATTAGCGAAAGCTTCGCGAGCTCCAAAGAATGGTTGAGCCAACCTTTGCGAGCTTCTCAGCCTCTGGGATCTGCTTGTCCGTCTCCTTCGAGAAGTCCTTCTCGGGCTTCAAGGCGCCGTCCGACATGTTGGGCAATGATTTCCGGGGCGTCGTGATCGATCGAGGAGTATTGTGCGTAATCAGATCGTGAAGTCGTGGACAGCGTCGGGGTTGGGATTCGGGGGGGGGTTTGTGGTCGGGGGAGGTGAGGCTAAGTTGAGGTTAGGTCAAAGGCTCCCGCAGCTACGCAACGCAACTGCTCGTGTCTACCTCACCCTGGCCACCTCCAATGCTCAGGTACCCGGATTAGGTAAGGCGGGGCACACGCGACGGAAGGACGTACCTTTTCCCGGTCGCCGGACCTACTACCCCTGCAGCCTTTGATGGCCCGACCATACCTACTAATAATTACAATAATTACAATATAAATTACAATATACCTACTCGTCGCCCGTCACCTAGGTCTACGTCTTTCTATTTGCTCCGGTCGCCGCCGTGTAAGATCTTTTTTATTTTTTTCTCTGTTGTCGCCGTCTTCTGGCTTGGCATCTCCCCGGCAATTCCATAACCACCCCATGGAAGAGGAAGAGAGCGATCGTATGGACTTTGGTGAAGGCAGCAAGATGATGCAGGGGCTCTCTCAGGTCTAGCCGACGGTCGAATATCTGCAAGTCTTGGGCGATACTTGCTCAATACATGATGTTTGGAAGTGCCACCAGATGGGTTTCCTCCTCGGCGACCCACTTTTGCTTTCTTTACCACGAATGCTACTTCATGTCGACTTTCTATCGTCATCCTGCAGTAGTTATCATGCGAGCTTGTCGTCCAGACTCTAGGGCTTCTTTGCCGAACGTGAAGTGCCTGCACAGTTCTACCATTGCTGGGCTGAGACTCTCTCCCCTCACGATGGATCCAACAGCTAAGCAATAGTTATTGGGTGACTAATCGAGAAATTCTCAAATCATGATTCGTGGCTTGAAAGAGACATCCAACTCTTCTCGTGAATGCCCGAGCAACACTTATAGAGTACCGAGTAGAATCCGGCAAGATCCAGATACTCAAGCGCTGGCTCTTGGCTTCAATCATGACGACAGGTTTTCAACCGCTTATACGGGAATGGGCCTTCGTATTATCCAGAGGCCTGCACTCAGCGGAAAGCATGGCTAGCAGACCTGAAGCCTCATAATGGAGCTCATATGACCTTGGTGTCTCTTTGCCCTGGTATCCTTATAGCTTTCATGAAATATCAATTTGACTAATAGTAGGGCGTGGGTGAAGGTCAGACGGCTATTTTGAAGCGCAATGAACGGCAGGCGAGCATGCTCGACGTGGTAAAGCCAGAAACTTGATCGTTCTCAGCCCGTCACCTTTCACGGCATATTACATGGGGACGGGCCGCGTGCCACGGGCATCAAAACATATCGTCATATTCCAAGGCCGTTAATGGCCAGCGACCGCACAAAGTTTCAAAAGAGTAATGCATATTGCAACAAGTTTTATACCCGTCAAAATTACAAACAAGAAGCTAATATGCCAAGAATGAAAGCGCTTGAGAGTTCACGGTAGGGGTCTGCCTTTGACGACTCTGGTTGCGGGGCAGACCTAGTAGTGGGGAAGGTCACCAAGACCATGTAAAGACGCCGCCGGGCGCTCAAGGGTTGATGGGAGGGGGGTTGCTGTTGATAGGAATGCTCGTGGGGTTGATCTGGTTGCAGAGAAGGTCGCCGAGGCCGCCGGCATGGCAGTAGGTGGGGACATCGCCCTGGCCCCAGTAACCGACGCTGCAAGACTCGTGTTAGTGGTTTGCTCGTCGGAACGCGGTGCAGCTCGTTCACGGGGAGAAACTCACGCGGGACCAAGCTCGTGGTAGATGCGCAGAGCGTAGTCGGTCTCCGCGCCCTTGAGGATGGTGAATCTGTACTTGGACTCGCCGCAGGTGACGACTTCGGAGGGAACGCCAGTGGCGGCCTCGCAAGCAAGATCCTTGGCATCGTCGCCACTGAGGAGGAAGTTGACGTTTGTCACCGTGCCGTTCTCGTACCTGCGAACGGAAAGGTCCGAGATGTCAATGCTCTCGGAAGGGAGGACGCCGTCATCCTGAGGGGTCGGGGCGGCGATGGCAGAGGCGCCGAAGAGGGCGACAACGGTGGCGATGGTGAACTTCATTTTGGTGAGATTGAAGACGGTTGGTGAGAGCTGGAGAAAGTCTTGTGATGGTTGTATTAATGAGTTTGCTGGTTGAGGGTTGGGATGATACGGTTCAACTGGAAGAGACACAATGGTCCTTTATAGTCAACTCCGGTTGGGGTCGCGGCGGCCGGCACCTTTTGCCAAGGAAGGGTCCCGTCTAGTTGGGCGAGTGAGGCTGGTGATTTCGACGTCACCAGTATGTATCCGTACTTGGGTAGAGCATCATTCTGTGGGGAATGCCTGCGCGGGTAGAGCCTAAAAAGCCGTGGTGCTCGGGACCCTAGCGAGGAAACCCAGAGCCGGTTGACAAGGGACGATACATCACAGGACCGCCGAGCCGACCGCTTGTAGTCTAGTCCAGGTTGCATACGGGGTCTCCACATATTGGAAGAGGCCAGAAATAGAAGACGACGAGACGAACCACACTTCGTTCCCCCAGTTAGGCCCTAGTCAGTCGTCGGTACCGAGGTATGTGTACGGAGTATACGGACGTAGTCTATGTTTGCGCTAATCCAGACCGCAACGTTGTTGCGCTGCGCTGGCATCGGGCCGCCAAAGAACAAGGCGGAGTGGGTTCGTAGCGATGATCTTCTCGTATCGCTGCTACGCTTTTCAACATTAGTTTTCTCGCCGCTGCGGAGACGCAGACCACATCGTGGATCGCAACTTTAACCGAGATCGGGTCCAGCCGCCAACGTAAAACCTGAACATTGCTCTGCCGCTGATAATACAAGTACATAGTAAGCCTCGGCTTGCGGGTCTCTGGGCATGATGGTGTTGCTTTGACTTTCGTTAGACGGCGTTAGCTACAGCGGCGCGGTCCGAGCTGTACCCGTTTTGCGGCTGGTATTACGAATAGTATACAACAAACTTGCCGGAATAGGCATTGAACTGGCATCTCGGCCGGGCTATCAAAAAGGGGTGCCGATGCCGATCGCCACGACACACGTGAGGCCGCGCATATTCCGAGCTTCTAGCCTTCAACAGGTACTATCAAAAGTCTTCAACTCACCGTGCATCAAGAAAATGCCCGAAAGCGAATACTCGACATTGAGGCACGATTCTACAATGGCCCATACCCGCGTAACAATTGTATCATAAATATGGCAGAAAACATACAAATGCTAATGAATACCTCGAGATAGATCTGCTCCATTCACAATTCCTTATCGTCCAGCGCAACGAGCCCTTTGTGGTACATGTCTCGTACAACTGGGTACATGGCGCAGGCGAAATTGCTCTGTCTGTTCAAGACATACGCCGGCGTTATTTCGGTGACCCCGGGAACCGGATTGAGGCTCCAATCCGGGGTGAAGCTATGGATGAGATACGAGGCAGAAAAGTCTCGGGCCCACGGCGGGCGCTGGCTGTCGTCGTACAAAGGTAGAGGTTGTCCCGGGACGTGATGTTCCAGGGGGGATTCCGTGTCGTTGTGAAGGCCAAACAGCTCGCGGGCGTCATCGAATGACCAGCCGATGGGCGCGAAAGCCTCTCGGTCCATGATGAGCATCTCCCCGGCGTCCGGGACGAGGCTGTGCGCAACGGCCGTGAGGGCGTCGTTGCTGTGCGTGGTCCACCCGCCATCGTAGACCTCGTGCATCATACTCATCCATTTCGCAATCATTCTGCTGCCCCTTTTGGCCATGAACGAACCGCTGTTCAGGTGGTTGTCGTTCTGCCGGCCGCCGATGGCACTGAACCCGCTCCTGCGCAGCACGGCGACGTCCCTCAAGGGCTGTATGTCGAAGTCTATGTACACGCCGCCGTAGTCGTGGACCGCCCTGACCCTGGCAAAATCCGAGATGTGCTCCTTGAAGCTGAAGCTGACGCCGTGCTTTGTGGTGGTTGGCATCTCGACCCGATTGACTTTCAAGCCGGGCACAGCCAGCATGCGCATGGCCCATTTACTAACGACCCCTCGCCGCGCACGATCAATCGTGGTATCGTGAGCGTTCGTGTGGATATAGATGGTGTCCGGTTTCCAATAGTGCCAAGCGGAATACACGGAGAGATATTGTTCGAAAGTGAAGAGAAGGTCGGCGCCGGTGTCGTTCTGAGCCCAGACGTAGTGGACCTGGTTCGGAATGCCGTCTTCAGCCTTGCCCTTGAATCTATCCCTGACGCTGTCCGAGGCAGCAACGACGTAAGGATGGGACGACGCCTTGAACAGCCCGAGAACTACAACGATGCTCACAACAAACACAGTGAAGATGAGTCTGAGCGGGACCTTTGAGCTGTGCCATCCCGCGCTCTGGTTGGGGCCACCAAGCACACTCGTGAGAGAGAGAAGGGTTCTGTCTGAAGCCATTGTCGCCAGGACTCATGTCACATGGTGTGCAAGAAGAAGAGGGAAATGGAACGGCGTACGTACTGGGCTGCGCAATCGCTGGTTAAATGCCGGTGGGAACCGACTCTTTTTTTTTGAGTTTGCATCAACCGTATGAATTATGCTGTCCGATGTAAAAAGTTCAGACAACTATCGAGGTTGTCGAGGATCACGGTCTGAGCTACACAAGGGTCATACTTGCTCGTGGTGTAGAATCTCGCATCTCATTCGGACACAAAGGTTGTTGAAAACCTTGGAGGCAGAGTTCAACGTAGGCATTGTGTGGCTGACACTCGGGGCTATCCGTCACGAGTCTTACGACCTTGATGGTGGATTCCACGATACCTGAAGTGAAACCTTGGCTGAGGGCTCATTGACATGCTCATGATACCAAGAGCCTGATCGGCAACTGCGATATCTATCATTAGGACAACGCTCTCAACTGGAAATACAAGCGAACTCCCCTGTGCAATTAATTACCAGCAGATGTAAGATGGGTTCCGAACCGTTGCACGTTGAATTCGTTGAATAAAGCTTTTTCTGAGCGGTCTACCCCAGTTCACTCGGTATATCAATACCACGCAGTACTTCTGGTCTATACCATCCGATTAAACAGGACAGCTACTAGATCGGGCGTTTAATGCCCCAGCCCCTGGGAAGCTCTGTCTTAACCCTAACGATAAGTACCCGATTAGGCTTTGGACGAAGATGCTGCAATTGGAGTTTGTTTCTGTACCAGGTTACAAATACCTTTGGGACGGTAATTCATGTACGTGCTTACTTGGGTCCAGTAAAGGTGTGAACAAGCACTGTTGTCGATGCGTCTGCTGTGAGTTTGCGTAAATCCATCTAGACTTATACGTAAGTCCAAGCTCTTCCTAGGTATATTTTCTAGCTAGGTTCTAGTCAGGAGTTAAAGCCAAAGCCATATTTCTGTGCGTGAATCTGGACAAGTCCCCTGTCAAAATGATCATATTTGCGGTTCCCTTATCACTTCTTAGTTGGTTATAATGATGAGTTTTCCGGGCTTGCAGACAGGTTCTCTTCAAAGTCACCGCGCTGAGGAGAGTATGGTCTTGAATGGGGATGACGTAAGTAGCAAGAAGAGAGTGTCTAATGCTGGATGCAGCAAATCTAGTAGGATTTACCAAGAGATGTCTTGGAACTATGTAGGTATCAAATGGTCATATAGTATCCAGGAATTGACCGGGATATGCTACCAACTCACTAATAACATTTATCTCGAGTTTCAATGGATGGTAGCGGAGGGACAGCGGAACGTATAACCAAAATCGACCCGTCCGGCGTCGAAAGTGAAGTCCAAGGCCTTGGGATCAACGAGATGTGCATTGAAACACAGGCGTATCTTCCGCATCCTTGCAAACTTCTTGTCCGTCTGAATTCGATCCAACAGGTCCTGGATATGAGGCACTATCGCCAGGGTACAGCCGTGAAGCTCGAGGCACTGGAGGCTGGGGGGTACATAGCTGACGAGTCGAGATACATTGTTAATTTCAGAGAGCCGCTCCTCCAGGGACACCGGAATCTGCTCGTCATCTATCGTCCAGAGATCGGTAAACCCCATGAAAGCCTCCATGCCGATATGTAGGGTCTTCATGGAGGTCATGTCCTTGAGGAATGTGCCGATGAAGAAGTTGTCCCGCCTGCAGTACCATTCCATTTCCCTCCAACGGTCTAGGTAGTCAATGTGCAAGTGCAGAAGAGTCTCTCGATGCGGCATCAGGGCGTGAGCAAGGTCCGGCAGCTTGATCTGCATGTCGGAGAAGGTACTATCGCCTGGGGTCCAATGGAATGATTTCAGCCCCCTGCAAGCCCATATGAGACTTCTGAGCCCCTCTATCGTGACGTTGGTGTCGAGCAGAGTCATGTGCTGGACGTTTGAGCAGCCTGGAGGGTTGGCCTCTTGGTTGAAAAGGTGACCGTTCGGGCCACTGTTGGACAGATAGGTGCAGGTGAAGGACCGCAACTGCGGCAGTTGGAGAAACTCTTTGCCAATGTTGAAGAAATGGAACAAGGTCTTTGGGCTTTCCGGCTCGCCGATATATTCCCGCAGGCTGTCGAGCAGAGGGCGGCCGGTCCCGGGAGGCGCTGCTCCGGGGGTGGAAATCATTGCGCGCCGCGCGGCGGCCCTGATGAGACGAGGCAGCAGGCGAGGCGATAGCGGGGTCCCGAGCTTGAGTATGTCGACCCTCGGACATGCAAGTAGCAGAAGACCAATTTGCTGCTCGACCAAGCCGTCGACTAGGCCTCGCAGCCACTCTTCCCTGACAGCGTCCCAATTGTCCATGTGGCTGGACAGGCCTGACGCATCTATCAGAGCCGTGTAGGCGGCGATCTCATCGGTGGCGGGCCCGAGCGGCCTCTTGTTGGTGGGGGCGAGCCGGTAAACCAGGCTGGTGGAAACGTGTATGATGCTTATACGTCGCACGTTGTGGGCGAGCTCGGGCTTTGTGATGGTGATGTAGCGGAGGAAGTCGAGGTTGCGACTGCGCTTCTGGGCGTGCTGGCTCATGTTCTTTGAGGTGACATTCTCGTAGGTGTGGACGGACAAGGGCAATGCGATTTGGTAGAGGTGTTTGCATGTCAGCAGGACCGCGGGCATCGACTGGTGATGCAAGGAGGCCAATTGCTGGAGGATATGAGTTTGAACCTCGACCGGGAGTTCCAGAAGTGAGAGAGCCGGGGCTGCACGACTGGCGGCCGTCATTTTGAAGCTTGAAGCAATAACAATACTTGCTTGTCCTCTGGCGGAACGAACGAAATGACTTGGCGACCAGTTAGTTCTTCTTGTTGGAAGTTTGTTTGGAGGAGGTTGCGCGTGTCGGGTCGGAATGAAAGGGGTGGCTGGAGGGGCTACATAGGTACCATTATTATTACCTTACCGGGCAGTAAGTACCTACCTACCTATCTACCTACCTACCTAGGCTAGGTGGGCAGACACCAACCAGCGTCTGCCCTAGAACCTAGAAGCATCAATTAGCGTTTGCGACGAGACTACGGATACGGATACCTAGCGGCGCAGCTCGATGTGAGATCTGACACAATAACCTCCACGTTGGATGGGATCCGGCGCTCCCATCATCCCCAATTGGACACATGTACGGATGTCGATCTCATATTCTACTCATCTTGTGATTGACCAACTGTCTGTAGATGGATGCATCATGCAATGGTCTTTACAGCGTTTGTCTTGTGTCCCTGCCTCTCACATGTCGGTTTACATACAACTTGAGGGATCTGAGAGGGCGTAGACCCTGGACGATGTTACATTGCTCAACGGTACAATGATGATGGTAGCCTGAAACGACCTGGCGTATTTATTACTGTAGAAAATGCTACTCTTTTCTTTGAGCGAGAATTTGCCCTGGCGATTGGAGCGTTTCCTCTTCCGCGACAGTTGACTGATCTGACGGACAGGAGTTATCAGGTACGCCGCCCTCCCGCTGGCGATTTCCCAGAATGCGTCGCCCTTACATACACGCGACCGACCCCCTTGCCTTCATCGAGAGATACATCGGTCGACGCAGGCGGTTGAAATCTCACAGGTCGATTTCGAGCCCAGGGTCATGATTCGGCATCCTTCTCATGAACAGTCACGCGACAGACAGCATTGCCCTTGCTTGATGCAACAACAACTGGGCATTGATGAGCGTATGAACCTTGCAGTGAGGGCGAAGTTACGCCTGGGACATGAGAGGTGTGACGAAGATCAAGCCTTTCTAGGGTCTTCCTGCAGTCGAACCGAGCCCGCCAAACATGACAATTGGCATAGCATAGTCAAAGAAGAAACCAAGGCTGGTGATTATTTCTTTTTTTTTCTTTTTCCGATTATTGAAAACTATATCCTGCGCCTCGCAATGCTGTCTGTACCCCTCTTGACCCAGGCCATGCACCGGTAACCCCGCTCCCATATCTACCTAGGCAACAAAAACAAGACTCACGACAGCCCGGCAAGCTCGTCGAAATCGAACCCCTTGAACCCGTCCTCTACAGCCCATGCCCGTCCCTTCTCGCTCTCATACAATGCCTCGCACGCCCGGCCGACGACGAGAAGCCCGGGCGGTCTGCTTCCCTCGGCCTCGATCGCCTCGGCCACGTGCTCCAACGTCGTCCGGATCACCCGCTGGTCGGGGCAGCTCGCTCTCTCGACGACGGCGCAGGGCGTACTCGGCGGCCACAGGGCCCTCTCCGGCGTCTTCTCCGCCCCCGAGCCCCCGCCTTCGGCCGCTCCCGGCCCCTCCGTCTCGAGGTAGCACGTCAGCTCCCGCACCAGCCCGGTGATCCGGTGCAGCGCCATCAGGAAGACGACCGTCCTGCTGGGGACGAACTCGGGCGGCGCCGGCGGCTTGCCCTTCTTCCCCGTGCCGGTGCACACGAGGACCTGGTCGGCGACGTCCCGCTGCGTCGGCGGGATCCCCGCGAACAGCGGCGCGCTGAGCGAGGAGGTGATGCCCGGCAGCACCGTGACCCGGCCGCCGAGGCCGTGCTCCCGGAAGTACGCCACCTCCTCCCCGCCGCGGCCGTAGATGAACGGGTCGCCCTGCTTCAGCCTCAGCACCGTCTTGCCCTCCTTGGCGCCCGCGAGCGCGAGCTCGTGAAGCTCCTCCTGCGCCTGGTCCGCGTTCCCGGGGAACTTGCGCGCGATCCGCACCGGCGTGCGCCGCGGGATCAGGTCCAGCACGCCCGCCGGCACGAGCTTGTCCGCGAGGATCAGGTCCGCCGTCTGGATCGCCTTGTGCGTCGCGCGGGTCAGGAGGTCCGGGTGGCCAGGCCCGCTCCCCGCGAGGATGATCCGCCCCCGCTGGTGCTGCTGGTGCTGCTGAGGGCTCGGCGCGCCGCTGCCGAGACCGGCGGCGGCAGTGGGCGACGGTTTCGCGGCTTCCGGCGGCGCGTTGCCGGCATACGATTTCAGTACGGACTCGACGTCGTCGTCGTCGATGGCGGCAAGACGCCTCAGGGGCCAGTACTCGCAGACCTGGCTCAGCCAGCGCATGCGCCTGGTCCTGGCGGCGTCGAGGTCGGCCTCGGTGACGAGCCTGTTGAAGGACGCCGTCTGGTCGAGCGAGTCGTCCGCCTCGTCGGGCTGCGTCGAGAGACGGTCCTCGGCCTGGATCCGCCGCCGCACGTCGCCCAGCCTGGCGCAGGCGGCGCCGAGGCCCTCGGGCAGGGCGGCGGCGACCTCGCGCCGGATGCGGGACGCGAGCTTGCAGCCCCGCCCGTTGGTCGTGACGCCGATCTGCAGCGGCCCGTCCGTGTGCGTCGACAGCAGCGAGAAGGAGCACAGCTGCGGCGCGTCGACGACGTTGACGGGGACGCGGTTCCGCCTGCACAGGGCGGAGACGTGCGCCGCCAAGGGGTCGCGGGGTCCCGAAGTCACAAAGACGGCGTCGACGACGTTGTCGACCTCGTCGCGGCCGAGGGTGAAGAGGTCGGCGTCCTCAAAGGCTTTCTTGTGCCACGTCACCTCGCCCGCGTCGACTCGTTTTTGCAGGCCGTAGTGCAGGTCTGGGGTGCCCGGGGCGAGGAGGATGGCGGTGGCACCGGCGGCGAGTGATTGTGTGCAGCGGGCGGCGGCGAGGGGGTTTGTGCCGATGATGAGGTGCGTGTGGCCCTTGCAGTTGAGGGCTGCGAGGAGAGATGTTGATGTTGTCGTTGTCGTTGTTGTTGTTGTTGTTGTGGCCGTCGTTGTCGCCATTGTGAGAAGATGTCAAGTGAGATGAGACCTGAGTTTTGGATCCCGTCTTGTGTGAAATGCTGTATGAGTCGACGATGTTCTTCAAGTGGTGGTGTAAGAACCCCTGTCTCCTCAGAGACTCACTCGTCTTATTAGTGGGCGGGGGAGTTGCCAGAGTGAGAATGCGACGACGACCAAATACGAACAGTCATGTACCAAGATTGAGATGAGATGGAACAAACAGCTGAATCGAGAGTCAAGGCCAAAGTCGGTAGACAGCTTTCATGGCTTGGTCGTGAGGACATGAGACGAAAGGAGACGAAGGAAGCAAGCACTATAAGAACATCGTCGGCCACTTTGCCATGTCCTCTTCTTCTTAATAATAACTCTCCGCACCGTCCATGCCCACCCACCCAGCGCATACCTAATAATCACCTATTTGTTACCTCTACAGAGTACAGAGTACCTAGGTGCGGTGCCCTCCCGCCCTCAAAGGCCGAACGCGGACGGACGGGCCCAATCAATCGATTATGCGACAGGCAAATTTAAAAAAGATTGGCCGAATTTTCATTCGCTGGCGATGACACCATCCCGACAGCCGCGCCCCCCAGTCCTTATCGGCGGTGCCTGGCGGTCCCGGCCAATCAGCGGCATCTGCACCGACTCCCGCGGAGCCGTCACCGGAGATCCCCCCTCGACGCCCCCTTCCCCAGGCCGATGCATCTCCGCTGTCAGTTGATCTGGCGTCTGCATGTCAGATAAGCCTGCATCGACACGTTTGGGACCCGGAAGTGTCGAAACCCGTTTTGAGTTGCGGTATTGTAATGCGATATGTAGCGGTCCGCCTTCGAGCTACATATTCTGGATACATCGCGATAATGCCTCTATTCCCTCCCGTCTCTCCGACCTCTGGTTGGTATCGTGGCAAAGTTGTGTTGTTACAATGTAAATCTAATGCCTTTTTTCCCCCGCCCGTTTTTTTTTGTACAAAGATTCTGATGTTACAATCTCTCTCTCTCTCTCTCTCTTCCTGTTTCTTCTCTTGCTTCACAGCTGTTGCTCCTCCTCCTTGGCCAGCTTCCTCAACACCTCCTGACGGGCCGCCTTCCTGCTACGCTTCCGTCTCGAAGCGGCCTCGGCGCCCTCCGGGTCGCCTATGACGCCCGTCTCGTTGATGTCGACGCCAATCACCTTCTTCTTCTTGCTCATGGCCGCCTTGGCGCGCTGCGCCCGGACCCCGCCGTCGTCCAGCGCCTCGGGCCTGCCCAGGCGCACGTTGCGGACGCTGCGCGTCTTGGCCCCCAGAGCCCACAGGTCGCCCCACTTGGCCTTGCGCGCGTCGTGGTACGCCTGCCTGCTGAAGCTCTTGGGGACCGTCCAGCGCTCGATCTGCGCGTTGGGCGTGCAGACGTCGAGCGTGACGTGCCCGCGGCGCTTGATGGGCGGGAGGATCTGGCGCGGGAGGGAGAGCATGTCGGGGCCGGCCTCGGACCGCTCGAAGCCCTCGAACGCGCGCCGCGTCGCCTCCTCCCCGGCGAGGGGCCCTTCCTTGGCCGCCACGCCGCGCTGGATGACGACGTAGCTGAACAGGACGTCGTCGTGGTTGCGCTGCGTCGCCCCCATGATCCTCTGCAGGAACGGCGGCCGGACGAAGCGCTGGCTGAAGTGGCAGAAGTCCTTGCGCCCCACGCTCTTGCCGGCCGTCTGGTACATCGGGCACCCGCGGTGGTTCGTGCACGGTGCGATGATCGTGCCGGGCTCCCTGACCCGCTCGTACGCCGGGTTCCGCTGCTCCCCCTCCCCCTCACCCTCGCCCTGCGTGAGGGGGGTCTCGCCGCCGGGCCGGATCAGGAACTCGCTGAGCAGCCGCTCGCGGACGTCGGCCACCGCCTCGAAGCCTCGGGGCTGCCCCTTCTCCAGGACGATCAGGACGCCGCCGTCCGGGTTCAGCAGGGACCAGACGTTGTTGAGGATCGCCTTGCGCCTGTGGCCCTCCTTGACGGGGAGGAGCAGGTGGGAGGCGATGATGACGTCGTACATCTTGCGCGGCTGGGCCACCTCGTTGGCGTCCAGCTGCAGGTGCGCGCTGTCGACCGAGTGGACGTAGTCGGGGAGGCGCGGCAGGAAGGTCGTGCTGTGCAGGAACTTGGAGACGCGGCCCCGCAGCTTCTCGGAGCCGATGATGACGGACTGCTTCCCGGGCGGGTTCTTGGCCTCGGCCTCGCCGCGCGACCGCATCGCCTCCCACTCGGCGCGCGCGATGTCCTGCCACGCCAGGAGAGCGGCGCCGCCGGCCCCGGCGTCGAGGACGCGGGGGCCGCCGGGCTTCTCGAACAGCTTGCGCAGCCAGTCGGTGCCCAGGCGCTTGCGCACCTCCACTAGGGTGCCCATCGCGGACGCGTACGCGGGGGGCAGGAACGAGGAGACGAAGGCGTCCGCCTCAATGTCAGACATCTTGTGCTGCCACGCGGCCATGCCGATGGGCTGCTGCCCCGTGCCCATCTTGGACGCGGGCGTGGCGGGGGAGAACGGCAGGCCGGGTCCTCCAAACGCCTTCTCGGCAGCCTCCTTCACGTGCTTGATGTCGGTCCTGTCGAGGATCGCCGTGACCGGGGCGACATACCCGACGTGCGGCAGGCTCACGGTGCTCGGGTTCGTCGAGAAGTGCCCCTCCCTCGTGAAGGGATGCAGGCGGCCGGAGCGTGTCGAGGTCCCCTGGTCCGCGATACCGTCCTCGCCTTCGTCCAATATGTCTTCCTCGTCCACGTCCTCTTCAAACTCCCGTTCCTCGTCGCGCAGGGCCTCCTCCTCTAGGCAGCTCCGCTCGGTCTCTTCGACGGCGCGGGCGTTGGCCTCGAAATCCTTTTGCAGCTTCATGAGAGCATCGTATTCTCTCTTGTTCCTCGCCACAATGTTGATGTATTTGTCGCTGCTGATGGGGGTCTGTCGCTCGCTCGCTCCGGCGCCTTGAGATTCTTCCGAGGGACGACTCTCGTCCAGTGTGGTATCTGCCTTGCCATCGGTCGGCTCTTGTCCTGGTCTCTTCGCAGCATACTGCACCTCCTGCAGCGTGCCGCCCTCCATTTGCCGAAGGAGAGCCGGGCCGCCGGAGCCGCCCCGCCAGAGCCGTGCAGAGTGTTCGTCGTTCAGGTATTTGATGCCGACGTCGTCCGGCGACGTCTCTCTCAGCGGTTTCCCGTACCACCGCTCGTACAGCGCGTACTCTTCGTCGCTGAGGTAGCCTTTGGGCAGGGTATCCCGAAATCTCTGCTTGGCCTCCCGAACCGTCGTCTCCATGTCGGCGCTGCGCGCGAGCGCCTCGGGTTCGTCTTGTTTCGGTTCGGCGTCTTTGAGCTGCCGCGGAGTTGTCGTGAATGCTCTACGGGCAACTGGCTTGTTGGACGATGGCAGAGCAGCAGGACCATTGTGTTGCGCGAAGCTCGATCGAGCTGATCGACCAGCTAGAGATGCGCCGGCCAGGCCATTCCCTGCCCAGCTCGTGAGACGAGCTCGACAGCTCGGACAAGCATTTCGAAGACCTCCTGCAGTCAACATGATTGACCTCTTTCTTTTTCTTTTTTTTTTCCCCTTCCGCAGGGTGGCGACGTAAACTGGGAGTGGGAAAAAGAGCAAGGTCTCGACTTTTCGCAGCGGTCGCATTTGAAATTTAGACAGCTCTACAAAGAGGCCCCACTTGTTGCAAATGAAAGCTCCCCGATTGGGCCAAGCACTGTCGATGATGGAGGCACCGGCATGTGATACCTCAGGCTGGTCTATCAACACACTGTAACTTACTCTATGTAACTAACGAGGGGGGGGGGGGTTAGCATAGAAATTGTGGACTTGCAAATTGAGTGGCATTTTGAAACAATAATAGGGGCGTGCAGGTTGACAAGCTTGTGGTCGACTAATGTCTTGTCCAACTGTCCTCGCCACGCATCAGTGAGTCCTCTTCGCTGTAGCGTGGCGGTGCTTGTGGCCGAACGGCGGCGGCAGACGGCCCAGGAAAGCGGATCGCCATTGACGGACCGGGGCCGGAACTCACCGGCGGAGACACCGAGTACGTGCAGATACTAACAATGCCCTACACTCCCTAAATAGGTATTCAAGTGGACGAATAGCCAGATGAAGCACACTGCAACTACGAGACAAGACGCATTGCGCCAGATGACTAGTCGTATGACTTAATAGTGAGTACCTCAAATGCAGAGGAGCGTCATCCCATCAGCCCTCACTAGTGCACGGAGGCAAGATGGACGTGTACAAATCCGATGTGACTGGCCGAGCCCAACAATCGCGGGCGAGCTAGGTACCGCGTACCTACCTAGGGAAAAGTGGGGGGCGCCTGGGCAGGATTGCCTTCTTAGCAGTGTATTACGTAGGTGCCTAGGCAGGTCGAGCGCGGTGTCTCGGCGAAGCATTTGCACGCCTGTGTTGCTTTCCCTGCAACCTCCGAGGTGCAATCTCATGCTGATATATGATTCTGAAATTCTTTTACCAGATCGCCTGTTCCAAGGGCTCTTCCAAAACCCGTCCGCCCATCCGACCTTCGAATCGCGATGGAGGACCAAGCTCACATGCAGCCCGTCACCATCCGGGGTCGCTACCTTTGGACGGGGAATACCAGGGTGATGACTCCTCCTTGATATTAACTTATTGCACGGTTAGCGCGGGCTTCCATACTAACTACTGTTCACAAAGTTCATGATCCGAGGGGTTGTATACCAACGGCACAGCCGAGATAAGAACCCGGATTCTGGTTGCCGAGACCCATTGGCAGATGAAAACGTCCAGGATCTCAAGCTCAGCATTCCCCTTCTCAAAGAGTTGGGGGTCAACACCCTATTCATATGTATATTTTTCCTGATGGATTTGCTCCCTAAGAAGCCGGGTCGGTAGCTAACTGAATCCAAGATATCATCGACGCCACCAAGAGCCACCATCAGGCCATGAGCATACTTGCCAGTGCTGGTATATACGTCATTGCGGTCCGCCTAGCCATTTCCCCCTCGAGCGTACAGTCGAGCTCACTGTCTTTCCCATGTAGTGTCTGTCAAGTCCCCAGAGCTGTATCAACCGCACCTCGCCGCTCGAGTGCTACACGCCGACTCTCTTGCAGAACTACTTCGCCGTCGTCGACTGCCTGGCGGCGTATCCCAACACACTGGGCGTCATCGTCGCGAACAGTGTCATCAACACCGCCGCGGGCACAAGAGGGGCCAGCGTCATCCGTGCCGTGGTCAGGGATGTCAAGAGGTACATGGCGCTGGCGGCCGAGCTCAAGGGCGAGAGGGTGCTGCCGGTGGGTTTGAGTTCGGCCAAGATTCTGAACTTCTTCCGGGACGAGTTCAAGTATTTCACTGGCGGCGACCCGAGCGAGGCTCTCGATTTCTTTTGCGTGCGTCACCACCTCCCTTGACTGCTTCCGTGAACAGCCGCGGATACGATGAAGCTGACACCTTTTCCAAGTTCAACGAGTTCTCCTGGATCGGTAATTCTTCCATGGCGATTTCTGCATACGACCGCACTGTAAGATTGCAATTGCTCGCAAACTAGACTGTGGCTCGTCCGACTGATCCCCCCCTCAGCTCGAATGGTTCGCCGAAGCACACGTCCCGGTCTTCTTCTCCGAGTACGGCGCCAAGACCTGCGACCAGGAAAGGCCTTTTGTCGAGGCCCTCGCCATCTACTCTCCGGAGATGTCGCGGGTGTACTCGGGCGCCTGCGTTTACGAGTTCTTTTACGGTCCGAACCGATACGGCCTTGTGCAGAAGAACTCGGACGGCACGCTCGAACCGCTCCCAGACTTCCGGAATTTGAAGAGGAACTTAGCGCCGGCGCCTCCTCCAGCGACTCTTGATGAGTGGGCATCCAGCGAGTGCACAGTGGCCGGGCGGCCGGACCTGCCCCCACAGAGCAACAACTGGAATGGGGATTCGGTGCTGCCCGATTGTCCGCTGGACTGGGCCGAGGTTCGGTCGCACGTCGAAGACTCTGATTGGGTTCGTGTCGACCTGTGAATGGCGGACGCAAGGGTGGACAGTCTGACGGATCCGTTCAAAGACCGAGCCGACATTAGACAGGAGAGTTGCTGTTGACTCAAAAGCAATTGGATCGTCTTTTCTGCTCTCAGTTCCGACTCTCTGACCCATGTGATAGCTATGCAACAGTCAGATAGGGTGGTCGACACCAAACTCGTAACGTCTACAATAGAATTCTATGAGCTGGAGGACATCATACATCTCTTGCACGAGGACTGAAGAAGATCGTTTTAGAGCAGTACCGGTTCCAGAGAGAAACATCCATCAGGATGAAGGTTTCCAGGAGAACTTGTCCGAAATTGTCCCTTCCGGAGAGACACGACAGGCCGTGCTTGACCAAGGAGCTGGCTAAAACTAGGCGGAGCTGCACAATTCAAGGTCCTGCAAGTCCAGCGGCTGGTCGGCGTTCAAAGAATCCTTGGATTGCTTGTCCACAGCAGGTAATGCCTTTTCGGCGAAAGGAAATTGAAGATAATGTCAACATTGTGACCCATCTGGCTTAGCCCGTGACTTGGACATTGTATGCTGGTTGTCGGCGGTCAACTTGCAAATCTTTGGGCTCGCGATGGGGGTGTTGAAAACTCTGGAGACAAGGAGCCTGGAATCGGTGTCCCTTCTTGCTTGGAGGGGTCTTCAGGAGAACTGCCGCCCAGAGCAACACTCACGCTACCTACCTAGCAGCCTAGGTACCAAGGCACCCGGGTGACGAATGGCTTGCCGTTTCCTCCTTACTACTGCTGTATAGCGACAGGCTTGCAGCGAAGGACCCAGGTGGTCGGCTCTTTCTGTCAACCCCACAAATTAAACTACAGCTTGCAAGGAAGGAAGGCCCTGCCTGGTCCCACCTTCTTCCTTAGCGGCGGACAGTGGATCTTTCCTGGGAATTATAAGGGTATATAGCAAAGGGCTGTGACTGGGAAAGGTATAGAATGTAGGTCTATTCTGAAAACTAGACTTTTAGCTGAAGATCAGGAATCATTGTTCTAGACTCCAGCTGTTTATAGGTCGGCTAGCGACTGCGGGTGACACAGTCCTCCTGGCAGCCGTTCCGGAACTGACAGGATGTGGTGGTCTCAGAGATATTACACTAGCGTAACGTGAAGTGACGCAGTGCAAAGGTGAAGCGTAACGGCAAAGCAGTAAGCAAGGCAAGTAATAACAAGGAGCTGAACGAGATGCCAAAAAGATAGTCGCTAGTAGATATGGGAGAGGCCTGGCATACTAGTCTATATACCTGGTGGACACGTGAAGGTTCACGTGTCCATGGGTATGGTTGACTAGTGTGTCTATCTACTGGATCTATCTAACCTGTGACAGCAAGCTGACGTTTCCCTAAAGGTTGCCTGTAGTTCTCTTAAGCACCTTTAGGGACACCTTTATAATTATCCCCTTCTTTAGAGCCTTAGTCCCTAAGGCATATATCTATAGGTTTCTCTCTTATCTATACGTGCTAACTTGGTATTTAAGTAATTAGTTACTAACTTATTACTAATTAGGTAGTTAGTCTTATAATCTTTATTCTTGTAACAGTGCAACCCCCTACCTAGTAAAAGGTGGCCAATTGGCCATATAAGTGGTGTTGACAGCAGTGCTTGATGAGGAACACTTGAGCATTGGTGGACCTTTTGGTCGGATGGTTTAATTGGATTGAGCGCACCGGTCGGAGGTCTATTGGCAGGCACGTCACTGTCGGCGTCCTGTTACAATTCTACTCTAAGATTCCTTTTAGTATTATAAATACTAGTAGTTATTAAGCCTCCTTTTACTAAGTAATTATCTTTATAATATAATGTTATCTCTATAAGGCCTTTATTCTTTTATCTCTTTTCTTAGTTATAATATGCTTATTTACTTCATAGTCAAACCTGTTTTATATAGGTCTTTAAGATAGTTTGTTACTATAATAGCTCCCTTACGTCTTGCCTTACTTTTCTTATATACTCTTTTATTATTATTCTTTTTCTCCTAGGTGATAGTATTATAAGCCTTTGTTATTATGTAAGTGCTTGTTTCCATCTGGAAATAAACGCCCTCTGGCTTTTTTCTTGCTGTGAAATTTCTTCCTGTCCTTCTTCTTCTTCGTCATGGCTTTGTTGAACGTTTGACTTCTTCCTCTCGCTCTCACTTCTTCTTTCTCTCTTCTCGCCGATCATTCCGCAAAGATGAGTGTCATCATCCGCGTTGCCGGTTCTCTCAAGTTCCATTACGACGTCGAGAAGGGTTTCGATGGCCTCCAGGGTGGCGCGCCTTGCATCAATTGCCTCGGCCAGCTCCATCGCGATCTCTCCCGGCTCCTCTGTTGCCAGGGAGCTCATGTTGCTCGGAAGGAGGCAACAAACGAAGGTGAAGGTCTCCTACCTACGGATACTGTTATTCTGTTCCTTCCTCTTCTCTCCAAGCTCATCCCGCTCTTACATTTTATCCGTCGTTCCATCATCACACCCAAGCCCATCCCACCATCACATCAAGCCCATCCGCATCGCTAGCCACGTCTCGGCACCTACGCACCTCGGTAAGTTGGTCTCCATCTCCTGTTGCCTTCACTCGACTCTCGTCACTTTCAAACAAGCCATCGTCACTTTCATCCCTCCTCTCCTCTTCTCTCCTCTCCTCTCATTTTTTTCTAATCCGACTTTCATCTCGAATTTTGTCTTCTCCAGAGTCCAAACTGACAAGACAACACCCGTCTAGTCATCATGTACGACGACGATATCTACGGTCATGACATGGCCTTCGACCAGGTCATGATAGACTTAGAGAAGTGCAAAACGGACTTCCTCAAGAGAATCGATAAGTTTGTCAAGACAGCTCGCACCCTTACTCCAACAGGGCCCAGTACAGCTGCTGACTGGCAGCTAAAGAAAACTTTGTCGAGTTCTTCGACCTGGTCAAGGGCTGTGGCGACGATAAGGAGCGGCTCTCGTTCAAGAATGATAATCTTCTTATTCCTCTGGACCAACCAACAGAACGGGAGAACGTTTTACTCAAGGATCATGAGGAGAAATTGAAAATCTTGACCTGCATTGCCGAACAATCCTTTTGTTGCGATGTTGACCATCGCCAAGCTATCAGAGTTATCAGGCTTAACCCCAATAACTCATCCTTAGATAATTAGGCCTCCGCCCTTCCGGTAGATCTACCTAACTAGAAGTAGATAATAGCTAACCGCATAACCAGCCAGCCATAATAGCTCCTACTCTTTTTTATATATAATAGAGAACTATTACTACCCTTACTATTTATTAAAGGCTACCTGATATATATAGTGTCGTGATATAAGCCGTAATTGCGTAGTGGCAATTACAGATCCGCTTTTGTCATTACAGTTATAAGCCCGCTCTACTCTGGACCTCTGTGTGCCTTAATGGCATGCGCATGGTTATATTAGACCCCCACAATTCCAGAGGGCCTAGGTTCAAGCACTGTTCAGGGCAGTTAAAACCACCACCTAGACTTTAGCAAGATATACCTAATTAGAAGGTTTAAAGAGTATGTACAGC
>MU846348.1:0-37208 GCA_030867225.1 Colletotrichum caudatum
AAAAAAAAAAAAAAAAAAAGGCAGAAAAAAGTAGGCGGAGTATGCAAGATGCGTTGAAAAAGCAGAGCCCGGGGCGGCGCACCATCTGCGGAGCGACGCTACAGAACCCCGGGCATCTCGTCAAGGAACTCGCCATGATGAGCCTTTCCAGCCTCGGCAAGGTTGTCTCAGTGGCGGAAGGCCTCTTGAAAGGTGTGCCACGGCATCCCATATTGGTCATAGCATTTTCCCCCATTCGCTTGCGCTCTTGCACGGCCAGTCCAGCGGGTGTAAGCGGGCCCCTTTCCCGAGAAACGCCAATGTATTATGTACAGAAATGGATTACATTCCCGGAGCCAGAGAAAGGGCCGCTAGAAGCATCCGAGTTGGGACAGGACCGTAGTGGTATGCCGTTTCGAGTGGGTTCGGGCGAGTTGGGTTCCCAGAATGGCGATCCATAAAAAACCGGCATGTTTCTAGTGTTGTTTGCCCGCCATTTGGATCCCTTTGGGGGGAGATGTGCGGCCTTGAGGTGCCATGCTATTGGAAGCCGCGGGGCGGAGGAGGCGGAGGAGGACCAGGGCGGCGGCCGCTTCGTCTCGGCTCTAACGCTTTATTGAATATGAAACCGCTTCTATTGGCAAATTCCTACGTTGCTCCCTTCCCCCCTCGGATTCCATGATCCAAATAGAGCGCACGTTTAAATTGATTGTATCTCGCTAATCGGCGGCTCGTGGAGTATGGTCTTGTGCTCCGGGCCTCGGCAGGTCGGTCTGCTCGCAGATTAGAAAAAGACGCCCCCCCCTATGTGGTGGGTATGGGAAGAGTTGTGGGAAAGGAAATCAAGTGCGGGGATGCCGGTTTGGTTCCTCTCATCTCACCGCAAGTGATCTGTCACCCGGGATAAGTGACGCCCTCGTCGTTGGACATGTTCACAGGGGAGGGGACATGCCCGGCCTTGGCCACGCCCGCCAGTTTGCAGGTGCCATTAGGGATTGTGACCCTGGAATAACGTGCTAGCACGATGGATCCTGCACGACCATCACCGATTGATTGACTTACTACTAACCGGTCAGTGTGGCCTTGTTGAGCGTGCTTGCGTGCTTCTTGCATCTCCCGTTTCCCTGCATCGCCTAGTCGTCGGCTGCAGCGCTCGCGTTGCGCCTCGCTGCAACTAGGGACTTGCTTCGAAGCATAGCGTTTCTTTCCCTCTCTCCCCAAAGGGCCTTCTCGCCTCGCGATTCGTCTGCAAGTTGTCGCGCCGATGCCCTCTCGCCCCCCCCCCCCCCTGCTAGGACGGTCGACGAAAGACTGACGGACGGACGGACGGGCGGGCTCGTCTCTGATGGGAAAAGTTTGATAACAAAAACCGTTACCTGTCTGTCGTTCCGCTAGGCTGCCCGGGCGATACTTGGATACCGGTTTGTGGATTCAAGCCGTGCTAGCAATCTAACCGGCCGACTGGGATACATCAGACGCACGTTGGAGACCCATGGATGTCTCTGATCGCGGGGCGTCAGGCGATATGGGATGCTGCGTAGGTTGTGCAACTGCGTGAGGATTCGCAAGCCTCATCCTCCCTTTCTTACAGACACACGGCCTTCTCTGCGACCGAGGACGTGCCGCCTGACCTCGCACTGTCGTTCGTGGCTTGCCCGCCCGGGTTCATGGTGGGAGAGGGAACGGGCCTTTGCAGATGGTGAGGCAAAGCTGGCGGCGACATGTCTTTTTTACAAATTCCCACATCCGCGGCCAGGAGAAAACGCAGGCCAAACACGACACGTCCGAGCCGTCTATCATTGAAGCATCGGCTTGGCCAACGGTGGTCCATTAGTGATTGAAACGACTGTCGAAACAGGATGTTGTTGGCTTGTAGACTAGAATTGCGTTGGCGCTAGCTCGCTCGCTCGCTCGGAGCTCAGCCGTTGACCGGCGGCAAGAAAACGTATAATCGTCCCGCGGATGGGCTGCATGGCCAGGACTCTGACTGAGCCTCCACCACTTGCTGAACCTCCTCCATCTACGGGTACCGTATGGTATGTTCGGACTGTGTATGTACTGCGGATGCGGCGTATTGGCAGGGTCGCAGCTAGTAGAAGCCCAGCAGCCAACCCCAGCCCAGGGGGGGAGGGAAGGGGAGGGGACGTGTGCCGTTGGCTGCTCCATCGAACCACCAAAATCTCGTAGCGATCGCCATCGAGTCGGTTCGGGTCCAAGAGATGGCGATATCATAGGTACCTAGCACCATCATCTATCTCCACAGAATACGTCTGACCTTCAGCGACCGGCCAGTGCCAGCACTTCGTCTGGAAGATGCATGGCCCCGACCTTGGATGAGGCGAAGGACGGGCTTGTTCTCTTGCTCTTGAAGCCTGCGAGGTTGATTATGATAAGGCGCATAGTTCAGATGGGCCGCCCGCACTGCCTTGTCATGTTGACTTGATTGACACAGGCCTGCCTGCCCTGGGTCTGTGCAAGTTCACGTCCAGTACGCATGCCAGGGACTGTACGGATCCGAGGCGGATCTCACTCTTGA
The DNA here is from genome assembly GCA_030867225.1 of Colletotrichum caudatum. Classification (NCBI taxonomy): domain Eukaryota; kingdom Fungi; phylum Ascomycota; class Sordariomycetes; order Glomerellales; family Glomerellaceae; genus Colletotrichum; species Colletotrichum caudatum. The sequence continues at coordinate 2,516 of MU846348.1, forward strand.
AATCGCTGTGCTGCTACTGCTACTGCTACTTTTAACCAAGTGTCGCGCGCGGCGCACGTCGTTGGCGTGTCTTCGATTCCCCGCAGGGCCTGAGCAAACATCGCGCAGGATGAGTTGCATAGTAGTACTCGTCAGTCGTAGCGTCGCAGTGGTGAGGATCTTGGGGTCCGACCAATAATGTTTCGCAATTGGTCCCCCGCACGGCTCAAGATGACTGAAGCCATCCGACTGACCGAGATGCGAGGGGGGGGGGGGGGGGGGGGGGGGGGGGATGGAGGGATAGGAAAGGGGAAATAAAAGGAAATGTTGCTCGCGCCTCAGTGGCTTTTTGTCATCATTAGCAGTGGCGCAGAGTCATTTGGGGTTGAAACAGCCCGGTACGTTAGACCCGTGTATTCGATATTAGCATGACTAGCCCAGACGTTGGTTGGGATCCCACAGCGACGCGCACTCGGTAACCGAACGATTCGAGAAGAACGTCGCCCAGCCCGCAGAGAAGCCGCTGAAAGGCGTTGTGAGCCCGAGCTGCTCTGAGAGGTGGCCACGCGTACCGAGAAGGAGGCTTTCTTGCTTTCGGGATGCTGAGCGAATCGCCCTCGTAGCGTTCGCCGACGTGGAACAGGCCCGAAATCGAGTGCCGAGACATGCCTCGACCAGCAGCAGGCCGGCATACTAGACACGGCGGTGCTTTCGAGACCTGCCAGCCACAGGGCCGGCTTGGCGCTCCCGAACAACGCCCGACACAGAGATGGCCATGCGGAATCATGGAGCCCATGGGATGACCGGGAGCTCTCTCATTGGTAATGCCCTGCCAGATCGGTGCATGCTCGCGGGCGGGGGGTGGGGGGCAGGACGGCATGCAGATAGCTAGCCAATCTCCGTGGCAAGACGAAAGTTATGCGGTTCCGTCCCTCTATCCCGCGATTCGGCGTGACCCAACCGCCAAACACGGGCAGTAAACTTCGACACAGCGGTGGTAGCCATGCCCAACCAACTTCTACAAGGGGAGGCAGGAAAGCTTGTTTGTTTGGTCGTTGACCGATGACCTTACGTCGGGGTAGCATTGTCGCCTGATGCAACCAGACTGGTGAAAAGGAGCAAAGACACGGCGACGAGGGTGTCCTCCTCACAGGGTAGTCCGCCGCAATGTTCTCTCAGAATAATACTGCATGGTTCGAGTGAAGCATGCCGTTTAGGCATGTCGCTCCATGGAGGGGTTGACGGGGTGCTTTGAACCATCGAGGATTCTGGCGGAGGGTTTGCTCCATGCCGGTAGGCCTAGGCAATCGACAAAATGCTGCCGCCGCAAGCAGCCGAAAGTTTGTCGATGATGTCGGGATAAACGAGCTCAAGTTTTCCTTGGCTGCTTCGACCGCGGAGACCGGATGAGATGAATGAACCTGTGATGCATCTGCCAGGCCCAGCTCTATACCCGCGGTCCTCGACCGTCTAGTGTAAACGGAGTCGTCGTTCAACTGCAGGGAAGACGGCTCGATGGTTATGTTATGCCAACCTGTTTGTCGTGGAAAAAGCCAACAGATCCGTCCAGGGACAGCTGTTTCGAGCAGACGTGGGCTCGTCCTTCAACCTTGTTGGATGCCGCTCAAGACCCTAGCTCGATGCGCTGAGATAGATAGCTACGACCATGTATCATATCATTCACTCACCACGTAGGTAGGAGTGAGTACCTAGTATTAGGGACTCCACGTAGCCGGCATGGGCAAACCTTTCGGGGTCAATGCAGGCGTCGAGGAGGTGTTGTAACAAATAGACAGACAGACAGACAGCGGCCTATGGAAAACAAAGGTGCGCGCACGCTGTTACGGTGTATAATGTACACTGGATTGGCCGCCGCCGCCGTGCTCGCTCAGCGTCCCTCCAAACACGTCGGAAATGCAGCGTCACAGCAACGGCAGGGCTGAAGTGGCTGTCTGGGCTACTGACTGAGGTAGCATAGTAGTTAGTATCCGTACTTGGTGTAGTACTTGGTGTAGTACTTGGTATGGTCCGTACTTGGGGCGGTGGATTGTGCGTTGCAGGGGAGATGCAGTTGACTGCCAAATTGCCTCCGATGGGGGCCGGTCCTTGTATATCATGCTGGCGGGCCCTGATCGGCTCGCCTCTGCGGTTGCTAGCTGACAGGAACCTTTCATTTCCAAAGCATGAGATTCAGCTTGGGGGGTGCGGAGCACCTGACCGGTCGGTGCTGCTGTCCGACGCTTCTGTTTCTTCTGGAAGCTCATACATATCAATATTAGTATGGCACGGGGATGTGAAATTCCGTACTTATGCCAACGACAACCCACCGTGTTGATCCCCGGCTTGCTGAGAATACATACAGACTGCGAGGGCAGGGCAGGGCAATCAATGGCTTGCTTGCTTGCCCTGCTTATTATTGTGAACGCATCGCATCGCATCACGTCCATCCCATCGGCAAGGGCGCCGGACAGTTGTAGGGGGCCGCAACGCCATCGCGTCGCCGCCAAAAGCGATCAGGGCCCGTTAGCAGGCATGCTAGTCGACTAGCGTCTTCGAATATATCCGCCCCGTTACCGTTTGTCCCCCCCCCCCCCCCTTTTTTTTTTCTTTTTTTTTTCTTTCGGTGTGGCCTGTGAAAATCTCGTGTATGCTTGTCGTGGCCCTCGTCGCGCTTGAACTGTGGCCACTCGCGGTACGAGATCTAGTGTTGTGTACGGAATACGGAGTACGGAGCAGTGGCTACTAACTGCTACGTATGCGGAGTGGACCGGGGCATGGCTGTTGCCCCTTTCCATCAAAGTGTTTGTGCTCGCTCTCCACGTACGACATCTCCGTACGTGACATGTCGCTCCGCCGCCCGCCCGCCTTCCTCGACTGCTACTGGCGACCCGTTGGTAAAAGATCGCTGGTCGACAGACCGTCTTGTGGGCCCCCCCCCCGACTGGCCTTTTGGACGGACAGTGGACTAAATATAGTGTAATGAGACGGACTAACCTAACGGCCTTAGGGTCAGAGGATGGCGAGGATGGCTTACCATCAAAGAATGACAAGAAATACGACTCCAGTTATGCGGCAGACGAGCCGAAGCTTGGGCGTTCGCAAACGTCATGAAAGCTGTCAACAACGGCGCCGGCTGATCTCAAGAACCGGGCAGGTTGGAGGGTACTGCATACCGAGCGCGCAGGGTGAGCTTGGGTGTGTGTGTGTGTGTGTGTGTGTGTGTGTGTGTGTGTTGTATCTAGAGCAGCCAGCCAGCTGATGGCCAAGGCGGTGGTCAGACTGCACATCTCATTATACCATCTCCTGCCGATTCTAGATCAGACAATTCACAAGAATGTGGCCGTTTAGCGTGCGCCGCCGTCGCCCGGGCATCAAACACAGCGGCCGACCAAGGCTCGATCGATACTGGTAGTTGGACACGAATGCTGATTGTTGCTTGCTGATGCCGCCAAGCCGCAGACTTCATCACCAACGGCGGCTCCATCATCTCCCTCCTCCCCGTCCGTGACTGGACCGCCTGGAAGACCAGGCCAAGTCAAGTCCCGCAAATTGACACCTGTGGAGTGAGGGACGACGGGGGGCAGGGCGGTAGGAGTACGGAGTACGGATAGTAGCCATGGAATCTTCCCCCGTCAGGACAGGGGCCGCCATCCCTTCCGATATGCACGTAGTATTACCTCACCACCTTTGGCAAGGCGAAGCAACCTGAGGTGGGGTGCTTTGGAAGTCAAATAAGGGGGGGCGGGAAGGGTGCTCTTGTTTTTCCCTTCGTATCCGCCGATCCATCCCACGCAGCTAATGACTGGCAACTGCACCACGCCGCACACTGCACTGCAGAAGGGGGGGAGACATCCAAAGACAAGATTGAGGCGACCGGATTCGTGATTGGCCGACAGAGTGGGTGAGGCATGCTGTCGTTGTCTATGTTTTTTGTTGCTGGGCCGCCGTGGCGCTGCTGTCTGTCTGTCTAGCCCGCCGAGAGGTGCGTTGACGAGCCTGTGTGATGGATGCACAGTCAACGGGCTGAACATTTACTCCGAGGAATCTGCATTTCGTTCCATTGCGTAGGTGGGTGGATGGTGCGGGTGTACGAGTGTGGGTGTGCCTCAATTCCGAAGAACCGGCTTCCAGTTGGAGGTCGGCACCACCACCTATTCGTACATGGTAAACTACGGTGTACGTTAGGTACCTGACTGGCTAGTCATCCACATCCATCTGTACAGTGCTGCCCGTAGCGTATACCCTGAATAAGGGTCCCGAGACAGAAGGCTGAGAAGGTGTGGTGCGAGTGCGGCGGATGCTAGGCAAGTTTGGTTGGGTGATCAGGTATCAGATAGCGTAGGCATGCATGCATGCTGGCTGGCTGGGTAAACAACAGCGCAAACATGACAGGATGACTTCGCCAGCTCTGCTCTGTGCGCTTCGTTTTCCGCCTCGCTGGACTTGTTGGAGGTTCTCTGGGGGGGTTCTTTAGTGTGGGCGCAAGGCGAGACGGCGGTGGAGTGTCGATGCGTGTGTTTGTTGCTCCTGGAGCGGCGTCCCATCTTTCGTCTGACTGACTGTGCCGTGCCGTACCCGGACCCGGTACCGCATCGTCTCTCCTCTCTCGATAGCGGTTGCACCTGGGGGAGGGGAAGGGGGTAGAGGGAGAAGAGAGGTGCGTCGACCGCGCTCTTATTCGTTGTGCATCTGCGTGTGATTCTTGCAGCAGGTAGGGCGGCTCTTGCTTTTCAGCTTGGCTCCAAAGTGCGTCGTGTCCAATGCCGTGTTCCCGGCATTCAAATACGGAGGCGAAGGCAGTAACGGGATTGGCGCGTCAACATGTTGCAGTGTATCCGTAGTGTTGGTGGCATGATGCGCGAGAGTGTGCATAAGATGCGCAGCAGTGTTTTTGTGTTTCCCTTCAGGGGTTCGTTCCTCTCTCCTCCAGGGCTTGGAGAGTCGCTCTGAGGGCCGCGGCGGGCATTTCCCAGTCGTCGAGGAGCAACAGCAACAGCAACGGCAACAGCAGCAAGGGGTCGCGTGGTTGTGATTCGCCACCTCTCGTTCGGTGGCCCAATGACAGGATGCCAAAATTCTCCAGACCGAGAGACAATTCCCTCCTCCACGGGTGACGAGACGGAGGAGAGACAGACGCGTTCTGGCCATTCCCGTTTGGGTTATTTTGAAGACGAGGAACGGGGGATCCGCCCTGTGTGGCCAACTAGGATGTTAATGACGACGACGACGACGACGACGGACTGTTTTCACACAGGGCCCCCGATCACTTCAAGGCGTTCCCCCCTCTGTTGGTGGATTCCAAGGGTCAGTTCGTCCGCTGCGACTGTTGCGACCCTGCTCTGTCGAGCTCGTCGTCTCTACCGTCTCTACCGTGTACAGCTCACGTTGGCGATATGTTGGCGATGCTATTTCTGAGAAGGGGAAAACAACGCAGGAAGGTACATGGGTGGGATTGCACCTGACTGGATCAGACTGCAATGCATTCTCACTGTATAGTACCTGGGTACGTACGTATGTAAGCAAGTATAATAGGTAGGTAGGTACAGGTAGGTATGGCCTGATACCTAGGTATGAGGCAAGTAAGAGGAAACGCTCGAATGATCCTCTCTCCCTCTCTTTCTTTCTTTCTTTCTTTCCCTCGGCCTCCTTCTCTCCTTCTCTCCGGCCGCAGCAGGTAGTCCCGGTTCACAGCACTCGCGGGGCTAGTTTGGACCAGTCAGACGCGACGGTGTCGAACAGGGATCCCCATGGTGTCGCGAGAAAGCACAGGGTATATTTACATGGGATCAAGGATAGGGACCGAAAGTCCAAGACGTGTGGGTGTGCATTTGCCAGGTACTGTATCCGCACATCGTAAATACTAAGACGCAACGCCTTGTACCTCCAGAGCCGCAGTATGCGGTGTCAGTACTTTGGTCTGTGAGTCTCCATAGGTAATGTGGAGCTCCATCTATGGTCTGGCTCCAGCAGACCAATGCAGCAGCATCGGTACAATACCAAAAACCTTCCCATTTGGCAATCTCCATCTCGACCCTTCCACGCACCCCCCCCCCCCCCCCCCCCCCTCCCCTAAAGCAAAGCCGCCAGCCATTTGCCCATCTATTTGCCTTGCCTTACCTGACAGAACGAACGTCCTTCTCCTCCTCTTCTGTTGGAAATTCCTTCGAACCATACCTGACTTCTTCACTGTGTATCCCCTCAAGGAAAAAACCATCACCTTTCCCTTCCTTTCCTTTCCCCCTTCTTCTTTTCGCTGTCCCCTCTCTTCTACCGCTTCTCTGCCCCCAATTCCACCCTGTCCCTAGAACCCATCATCCCATCCCATCGACATACTCCCCTCCTTTTTTTTTTGTCATCGTCTCCTCCCAAAGGAAAAGGAAAGAATAAGAAAAGAAAGAGAAAGAAAAAAAAGATCACGAACTACTCAAGAGGCTGATTTGACTCTCAGGGCCACTTCCCACTGGCCCTCCATATTCAATTGTTCATCGCCCATTCCGCCTTCCTGTTGTTTTCTCTCCTGCCACCTAGTCACCCATTCTGTCCATTTCTACCGAGACTGAAGAGGGAAAAAAGGGGGAAAACGACCGCGCCCTTGCTACGCATGACGACTGCTCTTCTCCTTTTTCACCATCTAAACACTAGAAATACAAACCTACCCCAGACTCGACGACAAGACGAGCTCGTTCCACCGACCCGGCGCTCTCCTCCCGACGACTACTCTGCCGCAGTACCGAACCGGATACGAGTGCCTCATATTCCCATGTTCTTGGCCGACTGATAGTTTTGCTTCGAGTTGTCTCTGTGACACTTGACCTTCTCTACCCTCTGTCGATTGTTCTGTCGTTCAGTGCCCTTCCTCTTTAGAACAGAAGTGCTTCGCGGTAACAGCGAATCACACTGTCTTGCCCTCTGTCCGGCGAATCTCTCGTTGTTTCCCCTGGCCGCAGGCGACCTTCTATTCCACCATTATAAACGGGCACTTCCATTTCGTCCCAAAGAATATCAAACAACGCCAGGCAGGTTAGCTAGCTAACCTATCTACGTTGGCTGTCGAATAGAAGAAGAAGAAGAAGGTTTGTAGGTTCTGCGTCCCCCTCGATTTAACAGGCACCCTCACCTTCGTAATGTGTCGCAGATGTGCGCCCGCGTTTAGTTGGTCCAACATTGCTAACCTGTTCATTCTACCAGTATTGAGAACCGGCATCCTGCGAATCGCTGGCCACGGTGTTGTCCGCGCCACTTCAACTTAGTGTGGCCGAGTCTCGAGTGAACCTGGGCAGGTCGAGCGACTGAGCGACCGGCGAAGAACACTCGTTTGGCACTTCTCTGTTGTCGGTTGCTTGGAACATGGCCGCGTTGGTTCAAACTTATCCTCAGCAGACCGCCACTGTCACCACCCTCGAGCCGAGATCCTCCGGCAACATGATTCCCGCACAAGCTCAGGCGAATCAGCAATATATGGCTGCCCAGCAAGCCCAGAGAAACTTCTCGGGGTCGGGCGTGTATCGCGGGAGCAACGCTCCGATTCAGCCATATGCCTTTACCAGCACCCCGAGCCTAAACACAAACGGCGGCCAGTGGCAGCAGTACGGTAGCGGCTACCGCACGTCGTCTTCCCCAGCTGTTCCGACGCAGGGCATGACCCATGGACAAGACGCCAGCCGATCCCGTCATTCTGGAAGCGCTTCCATGCCGAACGCTAGTTACGGCCACAGCGGCATGGGGACAAGCAAAGGCGGCTCGAGGGATGACCTGGCGATTCCTGCTGCCCGCACGAACTCGCAGGCTCCGAGACCACAGTCGGCGTACTTGGCTGGCAACGCAACACAGCAGCAGCAGCAGCAAATGACATTCGCTCAGACCCCTGGCACTAAGACAACGCCTGATCGGTACCGGCGCCCGGCTCTTCAGCAACAGCAACCACGCCAAACTAGTGCCCCTTCAGGATCAGGCATGGCTACGGTCAGCCATTTATACAATGCCCCGGAACAAAAGAGCGTGTCAGTGCGAGGCCGAACGCCATCTTACCAGGGCAGGCCAAACAGCTCCTACGTTGCGGCCGATGACACACAATTGAACCGGCAACCAACCGAGGACAGGCGACTCAGGCGGCGCAGCATGCACTCGCTTGATTCTGCCGATTATCCCAAGCCGCTAACCCCACAGGAATTCTCCCACTCGGAAGAACCCTCCCGCCCCGACCGCCGTCCAACTCCCAAAAACAACGAAAAGACGCTTCGCGTGGTTTCCACCCTCACACCTCCCGTCGATAACAACATGCATGCCCGTAATGGCAGCGCCGAAAGCCTGGCATCGAGCCGCAGCAGCCATTCACGCCCATCTTCGGTGAGTAAAAACCCCCTCTTCCTTTTTTTATTTTTAATCTCGTTATTTTTTCCGTCTCCGTCCTTTCGCCGACGGCGTCTTCCCCTTCATCCCTTCATTCGATTGCCCAATCATGCACTGGTCCGATCATCCTGGATCGTTCCATCGCTAATGAGTTTATTTGTGCCAGTCTCCCAACCGCAGCGGATTCACCCCCACCGTCAATCCCCCCTCTTCCTCCTCGACTTCTTCCAACCCAGATGAAGGCTCATCAAAACAGGATCATCCCAAGCTCGTGAACATCTCGCCACGAAGCTCATCATCAGATGCGGCTAAAAAGCAGTCAACTCCCTCTCCCCTTTCGCAGCCGGTGACAATGGCGACCGACTCGAGTCCCCAAAAACCACCTTCCTCTCTGGGCAATGCTCCGCACCAGGCGTCGGCTCAGAGCACGCCCCCAGCGAATGCCAGCAGCCCCGCCGCCCAGCATTTGGCCGCGATCAATCAAAAGAGCACGAGATCGAAGAGCAAGACATCGCGATTGCGCAGGGCCTTCTCGTTCGGCAGCGCTGCCGACTTTAGAAAGGCCGCCGGCCCCGATACCGCTCCTACCGAAACCAGTACCGCGGCCGACCCGTCGCGATTGCACAAGGACCCGACGCCTGCTGAGATATACGATGCCGAACAGGCTGCTATTGCCAAGAAGCAGGAGGAGGGGGGGATCGGAAACAACATCTATGGCCGGCGGTTGTTCTCCAGCTCGACGGACAACCTGTCCATCTCATCGACTGCGTCATCTGCTTCCATCATGATCCGTAAGATGGGTCGCGGTATGAAGAAGAGCACGCGAAACCTCGTCGGCCTGTTCAGACCCAAATCGGTTATTGGCGTCCCAGCAGCTGATGCGATGACTCCTGAAGCCAGCCAGGCTGCCGTGTCCATGATTACCGTCGAAGCTGAAAGGGTCAACGTCAACGCGGATCCTCGTGCGCAGAACGGCGGCGGCACCGGGTTCCCCCACCTGGAGCGGAACTCACTCGACATCTCCAACACTCCCAGCATGGTATCCGAACGCGCTGGAAGCTCCGGCAACGACAGCGCCGGGCGGAAGAGCATTGTTGGTGGCGACAAGGAGCGCGCCGAGGTGCTTGCAGCCGTCAGGAAGGGGATCCTGAAGCACAACAATAACGGCAGCACCAGCAGCAGCAACAACAACAACAATAACAACAATAGATCGGGCAGCCCTGTTCGTGAGCGCATTTCAAACTTTGAACTGCCTGCGATTCCCAACATTGCTGACTCACCCATTTCCACCGCCCCGAGCACGCCGAATGATGAGGCACAAGGTCACAAGCGATCGGGATCGGTGGCTATCGGCACTGAGGATTACTTCATGACCGCTCTCAGGCTTCGTCAGGACAGCAAGAGTGCCCCGGGAACGCCTTCGGGATCGGCCAAGAGAAACGCAACCTTCTCGCCAAGGATCATCTTCCACGACACATGGCCGAGCGGCGAGTATGATCGCAGGGGTGAGATTGCCACTTGCAACCGCCTAACGCCGATGCTGGCGCAGCAGATCAAGGAAGAACTCAACACGTTCAAGATGGTATGTCAGCACCCAAGACACACACACACCTCACCCCCTTCTTTCTTTTTTCTTGTTCTTTTTTCTCTCTCTCTCTCTCTTGTTTCCCACACTCGTGCATAGCTAACTGTTTCCAAGGAAATGGAAGTTCATGAAAACTCCAAGATTTACACGCACTTTTTCTAACGACGGCTATGCCTCCGAGACGGAATCTTACCAACTCTGTTTCTTGATGGGCAGCAACGCCCTATCATGTATTTCCACTACATTTACCATTCGACGGCGTTCAGGAACAGCATCGTACGGCGTCAAGGCGTTTATCGATCGTCGCTTGATAGCATTTTCTTGCCTGACTGAGAAGCCTACGCCGGCCGCCCTTTGTGGATTAATTCTCTGTTTTTCGTGTTATTTGCAAGGGATGGAGAGGCAGGCAGGCACACGAATAAAGCGAAGCGGCCCGAGAGGCAGGGTGGCCCTCGATATCCAGTCAGTGCAGACAGAAAGCGGGCCAAAGACCCGTTTGCATTTGGGCAGCGATTACACGGACCTCGGGACACGATGGCGGCAATGATTTGCGACCTCCAACCGTCACAGGCTTTTTATTATTGTCAGATGGGGCCCAAGCCCTGCGGCGGATAGCATGCGGACTCTGAAAGGATCTCTTTGCTCGCGCTTGGCACTTGGTCAAGCTTCACTGTGGTTGGTATTTGCTTTGCTGGGGGGGGGTTCAAAGGACCTTTGTTCTTATTTTTATTTATTTTATCTGTGGGTCCTTTTCGAATTACATTGTCGCCTTCTAGTCCGTCGGGTCAAGAGAAGGCAGAATAGAGTGTGGCTTTCTTTTTCTCAGGAAAACAACAATAGCTTTAGTCTCTGAGAGGTCTCGATGCTGGTATCGGCCGCTCCAGCGAATTGAATACTTTTAGAGCGCACTCAGTTGTGGCTGTTGAGAGGGAGGGGGACGTACACATTCACATGTGACAGCTCTGCCCCCCTGCGACAATTGCGTGTTGAGTTTTTTACATGCTTGATCGGACCGGCACACTGTCTCGGCGGATGACGCTGGTTGCATCGCATAATGAGCAATTGTTCATTGTACAGGAAACTTGACAGATACAGTTTGCTCGATGAGCGGGGACGACGTCATTTGCTTTGATGAAGTCCGAGGAGGCGCCCTTGCCTAGGTAGGTAAGTAGTGAGGGATAGTTGTAGGTGGTAGGTAGGGAGGTAATCTAAGAAAGGTACTTACTACGATGTACGGATACTCTGCCTTTGCTGGGTGACATTTGGGTCCATGACCCCACCAATCAGATAACACCTAGATCCGGGGTCTTTCAGCCTCGCATTATGTCTAGCGCAAGGCTGAGAAGGAATAGAAGAAAAAAACTCCCTCTGTCACGACCTGCGCATTGGTAGCATCGAATGACACGCGACTGGCGATATTACAATTGGTCGCATAGCCCAGCTTCAAAACAGCAGGCACACTGGAGCGTCTTTTCAGGCTGTGGAGGCTCCGGACGTCTCAGACAAGCCGGCTCGCCCGTCATTTTTCCTCGATAAAGATGGCGACAACGACCGAGGCCCCAACCGCGGGGCTTGAGGCCGGAACAGCCGCAACGGCCAAGCCCAAGCTGCACGGTCGGGCTTTCTACGAGAGTATTGGAAGCCCAAAGTACATTCTCGCACCCATGGTGGACCAGTCCGAATTTGTAAGTTTGGCGCAGCTCGTGCTGGTTTTGGAAGGGGCATGTTAAAATCCAAACGGACCGCTGACGCTGGGCATCGTCGGTGCAGGCCTGGAGAATGCTGAGTCGATCGTTCATACCGCCATCCGAGCAGAAGAATCTGGTGGCCTACACGCCCATGTTTCACGCGCGGCTCTTCAAGGACACGGAAAACTACCGCCAGTGCCACTTCCAGGCCGTGCGACCCGGCGACGCGAACGATTCCACCTCGACACCGCAGGCCTGGCTCGACGGCAACCCCTCCATCGACCGCCCGCTCTTTGTACAGTTCTGCGCAAACGATCCTGACGCTCTCCTGGGCGCCGCCCTCAGGGTCGCGCCGTACTGCGACGCCGTGGACCTGAACCTGGGATGCCCGCAGGGCATCGCCAAGAAGGGGAAATACGGCGCCTTCCTACAGGAGGACCAGGAGCTCATCTTCAAGCTCATCAACACCCTGCACCGGAACCTGCCAATACCCGTGACGGCCAAGATCAGGATACTGCCCACCAGGGAGGCGACGCTCGCGTACGCCAGGAACGTGCTGTCGGCCGGCGCGTCGATCCTCACGGTTCACGGAAGGCTGAGAGAGCAAAAGGGCCACTTGACGGGCCTAGCAGACTGGAGTACCATCAAGTGGCTGAGGGAGCAGCTGCCGCCGGAGACGGTGCTCTTCGCCAACGGGAACATCCTGCAGCACGACGACCTCCTGCGCGCGTTGGAGGCCACGGGCGCGGACGGCATCATGAGCGCCGAGGGAAACCTCAGCGACCCCACCATTTTCAGCCGTCCGCCCGAGCCCGGGGCCGAGACGAGGGAGTACTGGCGCGGCAGGGACGGCAAGGGCGGGTACCGCGTGGACGCGGTGATGAGGCGGTACATGGACATCCTGCACAAGTACGCCGCGGGCGAGGAGCCACCGTCGAGGCGGCCCCTCTTCGTGCCCGGCGACGACACGGCGTGGATGGAGGAGATGGACAAGGCGCTGGCGGAGGAGGACGAGCCGGAGCGCAAGAAGCGCCGGAAGGACACGCCCAAGCCGGGCAAGAGCAGGACCCTGAGCCCCAACTACTCGGCGATGCAGCCGCACATGTTCCACCTGCTGCGGCACTTTGTGTCGAAGCACACCGACGTGCGGGACCTGCTGGCCAGGAGTCGGGCCGGCGACCTGGAGGCGTACGAGAGGATCCTGGGCATGGTGGAGAGGAAGGTCGCGGACGGCTTGCTCGAGTACGAGAGGGCCGGGCCCGCCATGTTCGAGGGCGACGAGGTCCTGGGCCCCGCAGCGGACCCGGACGAGGTGGTCGAGGAGGACGGGGAGAGCTCCCGGGGCGCCATCAAGCGGTGCAAGAGGCCGTGGTGGGTCGTGCAGCCCATCATCCGGCCCCTGCCCAGGGAGGCCATGGCCAAGGGGGCCGTGTCGATGAGCAAGAAGGACAAGGCCAAGATGGGCAAGGCCGCCGACGGCGAGGCGGCAGCCGAGGCAGCGAACGGGACCAAGGCCGAAGGGGAGGCGGCAGCGGGGCAGAGTGCTCAGGGAAAAGTGCTGGAGACTGATGACAAGTTGCTCGCGGGCTGAAGTGGCTCTTCATCGCGAATAATAATAATAAAAAAAAGTATCATACAACAGAGGCCTTGGAAGAATATGCCCATTCCCCTCCCCTTCCCCTCCCCTTCCCCTCATATCTCTGCACCCTTTGGGAACGGTGACTGCAGGGGCTGGTGCCCCCGGGAGGAGGTCATCAAAGGGTGTCATGCAAAAGCCAAAGCGACCAAGACGACCCTCTCGTCAACCCCGACCGCCGCCCATAAACGCCGAGTTTTTTCCTTTGGTTTTCTTTCTTTCTTTCTTTCTTTCTTTTCTTCCCCCCGACCCCCCCTTCTTCTCTTTCTTCACAACTTGGCCTTGGCGCTGTCGTACCTCCTCCCCTCGTCGTCCTGCTCTCTCACGGTGAGGTCCGGCAGCTCTGCCGGCATGATCCTCCGCGGCCGCGAGCCGGGGACGAGGGCGTACTTTGAAAAGTCGGCGACGCCGGCGTGGGCCCGCAGGAAGTCCTCGTCCAGCAGGAGCTCGCCGTTGAGCCGGCCGGCCGGGGCGCGCAGGACCGCGAGCACGGCGTCGGAGAAGACGGTCGGCCGGCGCAGGTCCCTCGACTCGCGCGGGTCGGCGGCCTGGATCTTCCGCGTGGCGGCGGACTCGATGGCCTGCGGCAACGCGCGCGACGCACGTTTCGCTTCATCAGCTCACAGAAGTTTGCGTGACGGGGAGGGGAGGGGGGAAGGGGGGTTTGTGGCGGGTGCAGGCAGAGAGGCTCCGGGGCTGTGAATACATACCACGGCGGGCCAGATGCTCGTGATGGCCATCTCGTCCAGCCCCTGCCGGACAAAGTCCATGGCCAGGCCCTTGGTCAGGACGCTCATGCCCACCTTGCCCATGGCGTAGGCCGTCTTGCCGCGGAAGAAGCGGCTGTAGATGGGCGGGCTGACGACGACGACGCGGCCGCGGCGGCGGCGCTTGAGGTGCGGGAGCGCCGCGTGGAGGGTCAGGTAGAGGCCCTCTGGGTTCACGCGCTGCATCAGCTGGAAGCGCCGGGGGGGCGTGTCCTCGACCGAGGCCCACCAGATGGCGCCCGAGTTGTAGACCAGGACGTCGAGGCGCCCGTACCTCTGATGGGGACGTGTTAGTGGGCAGCGGGAAAAGGACAAGGGGCGAGACAAGAGACGCCTACCGCTATCGTCTGCTCGACCATCCGCGACACGCTGTCCTGGTCGCGAACGTCGACGGCAACGGGGGTGGCGTCGCCGCCCGCTTCGTGGATCTCCCGGGCGACTGTGCTGACGGTCGACTGTTGCGAGTTGGGGTCCGGCGGGAACGGCGTGGCCTTGGACGCATCGCTGGTAGTCTTTGCTGCTACGACGACTGGGACTGGTCAACGATCAAGTTTATATATATATCAAAAATAAGTTTTCCTTCTTTTGGTCGGGGGCCTTGAACTCGGGAAGAGGAGGGTTTATCAATACCAGTGTAGCCATTCTTTGCGAGGTCGATCGCGATCTGTCGACCGATGCCTCTGGACGCGCCGACTACGAGAGCCACTTGCTTTCCGTCATCCATCGTTCCTGATATGCCTCCGAGAGGGATGGGTGTTATGCTTAGTGGCTAGACGAAGATGAAATCAGGGCATGCCAAATGGTTAATTAGAGACACAGAAGCACTTGTCCCGTCGCTGACGTACAACCAATGCTCTGCTGGCCTTTTTACCACAAGCTGTCTGTCGAGGCGTGAGATGCGATCTGGAATAGTAAACATGTAGCCGGGGCTCGGCAGAATTGCGTATTAGTGATCGTCACGCCCTGGCTTGGGGCAGCTAATTACGTACCCCCACCAAGCTGTAGCTACATCGGTAGGTAGGTAGGTAGGTAGCTATCCGACCCCGGATTCCAGCGCTCGATGCCGAGGTTCCCCACGCCATCCAGTCCACCTCAACTTCATTCACCCTTCAACTCGCACAGGCCCGCCCAGTCCTGCTTCGTCAACGCGTCTTCTTCAGAATGATTGCGCCATAAGTAAAGCTACGAATCAAACAGACCGGTTGGCCCTCCCTGCTCGTTTACCAGGCGCTTTTTACGGACCTCTTCAACCATCTCAATCGTCCCCGACACCGCCAAGATGGGCGGCAGGGTCGATGCTTATTTAGACATTGGTAAGGTCTTGCTTGGTTCAGGTACTCTGCGCACACGTTGTCGCAAAGCTGACTGGTTCCCGGGCGCAAGCATCTCTGTACAGCTACATCGCATTCTACCACCTCATCAAGAACCAAGAGCTCCTCACAGCGCATGGAGTACACATAGAGTCGGTTGCCCCCATTCTCCTCCTTCCGCGCCATCCATCACTTGGTAACACGCCTCTTCCTCAGCATCCATCCGATCCTGCTTGGCGCCGTCAATGCCGCCTCGGGTAAGCAGCCCCCCCCCCCCCCCCGACGCCGCCGTCCCCGTCCTGCCCTCCTCAATGACCCTGCGCAGGAAACAAACCACCATGGACCCTCCCGGCCAAGGCCGAGTACGGCAACTTTGACGCCCGCCGGTCCTCGGTGCGGGTGGGCAAGCCCGACATCACCCCGCCCGACAGCTTCATAGAGCGCAGCATGACGGTCCTCCCCCTCCGTGCGCTGCACTTCATCAAAGCCAACTACCCGGACGCCGTGTACCTGACGGCCTGGCACTGGCTCCTCCACCGTTTCTGGGAGCCGCCCAACGCCAACCTCACCAAGCCCGACGCCCTGGCCGCGGCGCTGGCCGACGCGCCCCGGCAGTACCCCGGCGATGCCGAGGACCGGCTGTTCAGCGACGCGGACGTCGGGAGGATCCTGGAGGGGGCCACGACGCGGGAGATCAAGGACTCGGTCAAGGCCAAGACGCAGGAGGCGATCGAGCGGGGCGCGTTCGGCGCGCCCTGGTTCTGGGTCGTGAACGACGAGGGTAAGGGGGAGCCGTTCTTTGGGAGCGACAGGTTTCACTTCATGTATGATTACTTGGGCGTCCCGTACCAGGATGTCGCCATCCTCCCGCCGCAAAGCAAAGGCGCGAAGCTGTAGGTAACTCGAAACATACGATATTATCTGTAAAGGAATTTGGGGGAAGGGGGAAGGGGGGGTATCTCTCATAACTCCAAAAGAACAAAAACAAAAAACGCCGAATCGTACCCATGAAGCCTCACGGCCCCCGCCAAAACCAAAGCTGGGGCTCGCCCCCGCCCCCGCATCTCAGAGCACGCGGCCGGCCAACCTCGCGCGGCGGGCCTCCTCCTCCCTCTTGGCCTCGCTGCGCGCCAGGAAGTCCTGCCTCTCGGCGTACGACCCCTTGGCCCGGCCCGCCAGCTCGAGCTCGTCCTTGAGCCCCTCCTTGTCGACGAAGCCGGCCCAGTCCATCTTGCTCTTCTCGACCGTGTTGAGCTTCTTGGCCTGCGCCTCCTTCTCGCGCGCCTTGATCCGCACCGCCACGCCGAGGTTCAGGTCGGACCGCTGGCCGACGACCTCGACGACCGGCTCAAATGCCGACCGGAACGCCTTCTTGAGCACCCGCTTGGGCTCCTCCTCCTCCTCCTGCTGCTGCTGCTGCTGCTGCCCCGCGCCCCCCGCGTCCGCAAGGGCGCCCTTCCCGATGGAGGCGAGGTAGAGCTTCGCTTCGGCCGAGGAGCGCGCCACGAGCTTCTCTTCCGTGTGGACCTTGCCGGCGAAGTTGTAGGTCCGCTTGATGCGTATCGTCTCGGAGGGGTCGTCGCCGCCGCCGAGGGCACCGTCTGGCTTCGGCGCGTCGGCTTCGGCGCCGGGCTGCTTGGCCCCGACTGGATCGGCTTCCTCGGCGGTCTTGTCTTCGGTGGTGGTGGTGGTGGTCGTCGTCGTCGTCGTTGTCGTCTGACCTGCGAGCATCTGTGCCCAGATCGCTTCGACGTCGACCGTTACCGGGCCGGACACTGCCGCGGTCTTGCGCTCCTGTTTTCTGTAGTCCCTCTCGTCAGTACGGTCGTCTCGGCCGGCGGGGAGCCGGGAAAAGAGAGAGCGTGCGAGGGATTGTTGTATCGACTCACTCTGCGGCGCGCATGCTCCGTGTCTTGACCAGCCCTCCATCGCCCCCCTCGTCCTCCTCGTCCGGGGCGGCGTCCGCATCCTTGGCCTTCCTGCGCCTCTTCTTCTTGGCCTTTTTGATCAGCGCCTCGTCGCCCGAGTTCTCGAAGCCGGCGTCTTGGGCCTCGCCGCCGTCGGCGCCGTCGCGCTTGCGTTTGGCGGGCTTCGTCGCAGCCGCGGCGTCTTCGCCGTCGGTCTCGGAATCTGACGCCTCGGACGCGCCATCGGCTGCGACAGCGTCCTCGGGCGCGAAGTCGGAGTCCTGCGAGGACTCGTACTCTTCTTCGTCTAGTGTTGGATCGGGTGGCATTTCGTCTTCTTTTGTCGGAGATGTAAGTTGTGTCGGGAACTGGGGGGGGGAACGCTACCGGAGTGATGCAGACGCGTGCAGGCTTGGAAAGTTTGGTCGGCTGCCGTCGGTACAGTGTTGACCGAATGTTTTTGGTGGAGCTCGGTATGTGGCCAATCACGCCTCGATGTGCCCATGCCGGCTAGGGAAAGTGCTTAAAGACAGCGAGCTACCTACTACCTACCTACCTACCCAAGGTAGGCCAGGTATTGTGATGCTCTCAACCAACAAACAGCCCTCTATAGCGCAATGTTGTAAAATTCACGGCCGGTAGATACCGCAAGCTCGGGTAAGGTGCCTATGAGAAAACCGGCGGTGTTGTTTTGGAACCCGCGTGGGGTTGCTAGTCCCAGAAGGAAGACTACAAGACGAACCGGGCATCTCCCATGGGGGCCTACGACAAGCTTTCAACGGAGCACACCCCTCTTTCCCCGCAACCCGTCTCACTTTACCCGGTTGAGGGCATCATGGCTTTTGCATGCACCCTTGGGAGGGGGTCGACACGGATCCGTTTCTTGTCTATTCAGCCGGTCTCATGAACTCTAGCCTGGCGCCAGGGGAGCCTCGAAGGGACCTCTGTCTGGCCCCATGTCTCACAGGCATTTGAATTCATATGAACAGGCAGGCAAAGGATTGAGCCGTAGCTGTACCAAGTCGCAAACTCGTTCCCGCTCGTCCAATGAGATGGTGCGGAATGGTGTTGGTCCCGGGTTCCCTTTCCCCGCACAGGATGGGCATCTATCCCGTTGCCACCGGTTGGTTCGCGGCTCCAAGTCCCAGGGGCACATGTTTCCCCTCCGTGGGGGGTCTATAAAAGAGTCCTGTCTGTCGGTGCAAACGCCGCGTGGTTCGCCCTGTCCAGATCCAAGGATATCCAGGTTGGGCACCGGCCAGTTCCTCTGCTATTTCTTTCCTTTCCCTCCACCGCTATTCCGTACTGCTTGCTCATTGTCGACAACCGTCTCTAGCAGGGCCACCCGCCGTATAAGTTGACTGAATAAGCTGTTCTTCAACCATCTGCGGCCATGCCATCCCCGGCCGAGCCCCTCACCGAGTCTCAGAAAGAGCACTTCAGACAGCATGGCTGGCTCAAGCTGGGCAACTGCTTCACCAAGGAGCAGGCAGACTGGGTCATCAAGGACGTCTGGACACGACTGGGCATGGATCCCAACGACAAGTCGATCTGGAAGCCGCGAACAAACATGCCCCACCACCGCAGATTCGACGCTTCCGAGTTCTCCCCGAGGGCCTGGGCAGCCATCTGCGAGGTCTGCGGCGGCGAGGACCGCATAACGCCGGAGACGAGGCAGTGGGGGGACTCGCTCATCGTAAACCTCGGAAGCGAGGAGTACGAGGGTCGGGAGGTCGACCCCAGACAGTTGGACATCTGGCACGTAGACGGCGACTTCTTCGTCCATTACCTCGACTCCCCGGAACAGGGGTTGCTGGTGATTCCCCTGTTCACGGATATCGTCCCTGGCGGTGGCGCGACGTTCATCTGCCCCGAGGCGATACCCAAAATCGCGAAGCATCTGCACGACCACCCAGACGGCGTCTCGACACGAATGACACCGAGAGGCGACCCGGGGTTCGAACAGCCGACGAGCCTCGACTGGTATAACTCGCTCGCCCGAAGCTGCGACCGGTTCGTCGAGGCCCACGGCAACGTGGGCGACGTCTACCTGCTTCACCCCCTCATGTTGCACACCGTCTCGTGGAACCCCCTCAGACGGGTGAGAATCATCACGAACCCCCCGGTCTCTCTCATCCAGCCCCACGACTTCAACAGGCCGGACGGCGCTTATAGCCTCGTGGAGCAGGCCACCTTGAGGGCCTTGAGCGTGGAGTCGCTGCCCGGATGGAAGATTACGGCTGCCCGGGAGAAGGTCGTCCCCGAGAGGCTCAAGGTGCAGGAGCAGATGAAGCAGGAGGAATTGAAGCGGCTTGCGGCTATTGCCTCCTAGACTCATGGATACGAATGCGCCAGGAGTTTTCAGGATCCGTAGATCGTTAGCAGATTGAACAAGAGCCACAGTCCGGAACCAGACCATGTGCGAGATTTGATCCATCAACGGTTGTTCCAACGCCAAGGCGCCGGCCCATCCACCAGTGCGCATTATCCGAAGCAGACTGTCGTGATACACCTCGCATTACTACCTTGCAGAATCTCCCCGAGAAGAGTCCTGCCCTGCACATTCTTACAGCTTCAGCAACAAGTAAAATCCCAGCCAAGTAGAAGACGGCGAGTGATGGGACCAGATGCGCCCTCTGTGGCGCAACTGTGCAACGTCCCTCGCATGCCAAAGCAGCGACCATCTCACTGGCCCGCCGTATCGGTGAACTCCGTTGTCCAATGCCACGGGCGGCCGTTATCACATGTGAGGTTCAGAGAAGCTCCCGGGGGTGACACCAAGAGGTCTTCATGCCCAGTCCCAGTAACGCTAAGCCAGTATCGGGCCAATCTCGTGGAGGCGCAACTTATCTAAAATGCCGCGGCATGACGATGATGCGGCCGGCCTGAGAGGTCTCCGAGGAGTGACGGGTCATGACTGGGACGAACTGCGTGAGCGTGTCGTTTGTCATGCCCGTTTCGGAGCAATTGATGACTGCAAGGTAAGAAGCAGGCGGGCTCGATGTCCCGGGGTTAGATAACCTGTCGTGGTCCTTCCTCAACTTCAACAACACACATTATCCTAACATCTGGTCGAGTACACCTGTACGTTTAGGAGATATCTGGCCTGCTCAGAATAGTTCAACGAAGCCTCTGTGTTTCCGCATAAACTTCTCCTGATAGACCCAAAGGTTCATATACCATATCGATATTGGGCCGAGAGCCATATATAGCGGCAATTGCAACATGTACACTTGGTTTCAAGGTGAGTGTGTTTCTTTCCGCAGCTGAATCTCCATTTGAACACGCTGTATTTCCAACCACCCTGGACATCGTACCAACCTTGAATCCATCCTACCAAGAAACATGGGTGTCTTTTTTATAGTAGTCAATGCTTTGTCGTGCGTCTCGTTGACCGTTCGTGTCACACACACAAGGTCAGATCCCTAGCCAAGTACTAACATGCCTTTCTAGTCAAGTAAACTAAACAAGACACAATGGCCCCGGTCAAGAGTATCGAATACTTCCGCGTGCCGCCTCGTTGGCTCTTTGTCAAAATCACCGACGAGAATGGTGATTATGGCTGGGGTGAGGCTACCTTGGAGGGACATACCCAGGCAGTCGAAGGGTGTCTCGAGTTCTACAAAGGTCAATTCACCGGTGTGGATGACGAGTGAGTCGGAGACACAGATCCCAGGCGGCCCATCACCCTGACCCGGACGTCTTGCAGCGAGATCGAGAGCACCTGGCAAACGGCCTGGCGCAGGCACTTTTACCGTGGAGATGCTGTCTTGATGAGTGTTCTATCCGGAATCGACATTTCCCTCTGGGACCTCTATGCTAAGCATTTTCAACTGGATTTGGGTTTCGTCACGAAGTGCTCAATGAGTTACGGAAAGGACGCAAACTGGGCATTCCCATATACGAGATTCTCGGTGGGAAGGCCAGAGACAAGATCAAGGCCTATGCTTGGATCGGCAGGGGGACCGTCCTGTTGATGTGGCTCTGCAGGCGTAAGTCGTAGCTTTTATTTCTCAATCTCTCCGGCGACAACGCCGAGCGCCCCCCCAAAAAAACAAAAAAACAAACAAACAGCGCCTCGATGCCGGTTCTACCTGCGTCAAAATGAACGCCACCGCCGACCTTGGTTGGCTTGACTCACCGGCCGCTCTGCAGACGTCGGCAGACAGGCTCGAGACCGTCAAAAAGATGGGCCTGGACGTCGGCGTCGACTGCCACGGCCAGTATCGAGATGAAGAACTTCGGCCATTCAGGGGTGCTCAGGCAGGGTACCCAATAACGAGGTGGATCGAGATGACCCTTTCATTCGCGTGCAACACACTATCCTACAGATGCGATGCGTTCATTGATGCTGTGAGGAATCGTCGCGGTGCGATTCATGTAAAGAAAGAAAACTCGGCTGCGGATTGTTCAAGCTTTCATGTCCGTACCGAGCGACCACTGTACTGGAAGCGACGGGATAGCTTCCGGTCCTAGTGGTGTCTCGCCTTGTGCCGATGAACTGTCGTGAGGTTGACCATGAACCGTTGGGCGCTTTGACCACCACCTTCACCAAAGTCATCGGCACTCAGCGCTAATTAAGTCTCGGTTAGCCATGTAGGGCCCTTGCTGTATGTAGTGTTCCTGCCTGACATCACCCCCATCTCCAGTCACTTGCGTACCTGGGCTGTTGGGACCATAGCCGAATTATCCTTTTTCCAGTTTTCCTCCTGACACACCTCTTCACCTCCTCACACGCCGAGAATACCGCCACAATGAGCAGCGAAGGCGAGGATTTCGCGGTCGAAGGCCCCGAGCTGGCCGAGGACGATCCCATGCGCGCATTCCTCCCAGCTTCATTTGGGAAGAAGTCAAAGGAAGCCAACATCGCAGCTCAGATCGACCGGAGCCGAAGAACCGCAGAGAAGCCTTCGGCAGGAACGCCCCACGGGGCATCCGCAGCAGGTCCGCCATCAGCCGTCCAGAAAGCAAGAAAGCCCGACGACTCAGACAATGACAGCGGTAGCGACGGCTCGGACTCGGACGACTCTGAAGATGGCGACGACTACCCGGTCTCGCACGAACTGGTTCTGAAAACACACGAGAGGGCCGTGACGACAGTCACACTGGATCCAGCCGGAGGACGACTCGTGTCAGCCTCGCTTGACTGCAAGATCAACCTGCACGACTTCGCATCCATGACACCGAGCACCCTCCGAGCATTTCGAAGCGTCGACCCATGGGAAGCCAAGTCCTCTGCCACGAACGCCGAATCGCACCCGATCCACCATGTCGAGTTCAACCCCCTCTCCGGGAGCGTCTTCCTCTGCGTTTCCGCCCACCCGCAAGCCAAGATCATGTCGAGAGACGGCGATATTCTCACCGAGTTCGTCAAGGGAGACATGTACCTGAGGGACATGAACAATACCAAGGGCCACATCTCAGAAGTTACGACAGGAACTTGGCACCCAACCGACAAAAACCTTTGCGTCACTGCCGGCACCGACAGCACTCTCCGAATCTGGGACATCAATAACAAACGAAGCCAAAGGGACGTGATTGTCTTCAAGTCGAGAGCAGCGGGGTCTGCGGGCCGAACAAGGATGACTGCCGTCGCATGGGGTGCGCCAGCACAAGGTGGTAGCAACGTGCTCGTTGCCGCAGCGCTGGACGGCTCTCTGGTCATGTATAGCGGCAACAGCCCATTCTCAAGGCCCTCGGCCGAGATCCGAGACGCCCACAAGCCGGGTACTTGGACTGGAGGTCTCGACATCTCTTCCGACGGCCGGATGGTCGTAACGCGAGGAGGCGATAACACTATCAAGCTGTGGGATACGCGAAAGTTCAAGACGCCTCTTGTCACGGTGGGCCACGCGTCAACGTCGGATCATTTCCCGATGAGCAACATCAGATACTCGCCAAACTCGACCAGCATCCTGACGGGTTCGGCAACGGGCGACTTGCACATCTTGAACCCTGGAAACTTGCGGCCCGAACACGTCACGCCCATCACTCCTGGGGCGCCCCTCATCACCGTCAACTGGCATCCCAAGATCAACCAGATCATTACGGGTTCAGCGAACGGCGAGACGCATGTGATGTACAACCCAACCATGTCCACTCGGGGTGCTGTCGAGGTAATGTCGCGGGCGCCGAAGAAGCGGCACATTGACGACGACCCCTCTCGAACTACGGACATGTCCGTTGGTATGTCGGGAGACTCTATCATTACACCGGGCAGTGTGATGGCCGGCAGGAGAAACGCGGGAGTGACGGCGTCAGGCAAGTCTCGAGACCCCAGGAGACCGGCTGTGCTGGAGCAGACGCCATTTATGAGGAACCAGCCCGACGAAAAGCATATTGCGGAGAATATTCCTCTGGCAAAGATGCTCCACGAAGACCCAAGGGAAGCACTCCTCAAATATGCCGACGCTGCGCAGAAAGACCCGATGTTCACTGCTGCGTGGCAGAAAACGCAGCCAGTCACCCAGTACGCGGATGTGAGCGACGGCGAAGAGGAAGGACCCGACAAGAAGAAGGTGAAGCGTTAAGGAATGGAACGGGCCGATCTTTATGCCTCGGCCGGCGACCACGCGCGGTATTTCGTGGGGGGGGCACCACGGTCGGAGGGAACATGACTCTAAATTTGGAGGAGGGGGAGGAAAGTGCATTTAAATACTGGCTGGATTTGACTCACTGGAGCCAGGGCGAGCTAACCAAGGGGGTCAGCAGCAGGACACTGGAGAGATGCAGGAGACCAAGGTGGCTGGCAAGCGTTCTTTGCGGCCTGCCTGCGCGTTTCCAAGAGATCTCTCCACTTGTTCATCTTTCCATCAGATTAGCTTCGCTGGGAGCAGCCGTCAAACGCAAGGCGGCACGCAAAGCATTTGCAGGAGTGTGGACATCCCCGCTCCGGCCAACTCATCCGGCCAGGCCCGGGGTGCCTCAGCCAACGAGCGATTGGAGGGAGGCCCAAGACAAGCAAAAGATTGACGCGCCTCCAACCCGCTGGCAACTCTGGACCCTTTGCTCGCTCTCTCTCTCTCTCTCTCTCTCTCTCTCCCTCCCCCCTTGTTGTCCCCTTTCTAACGCTACCTCACTGAAAACGAGAGGCGACAGATGCCAAGCGGCGTGGATCCGGCATTCCTTGGTGGTGGCCGATACCTAGTTACCCGACAGGACAGGACAGGCCACTCGCGCTTGACACCCGTGCTTTTTATTCTCCTCTGTGGTGTAGTACCCGTGTAGTAGACGGTTTGAGGCGCAGGCTGGCAGGGTGTGGGGCGGGCTAGTAACCGAAGCCAGCCAGCCAGCCAGCCAGCCAGCCAGCCAGCCAGTCGGCCGCCAGTTAACGCGTGCCTGCCTGCCTGCAATACTGCACTGAATAGCCTGGCCCGAGCGCCCTCGCTTGTACGTAAACAGCCTAGCGCTTCACGCCTCAGGCATCAATAATTTTTCCTGTGCTGAGAATTACGGGGGCCGCAGTTTCACAGACTGACCGCACCAACCATCAATGAATCTTGTCGTTGTCCTCACCTCTCCATCTCAACCGGCACCGCGCGCATCGAAAAATCGCCAAACCCCCTCCACAGGCATCGATACCCATCTCGAAAAGTGTCGAGCAACCTTTTCCACGCGATTTCCTCGCGCCTCCCGCTCGAGGCAACGCCTTGACGCCGCGCCTTTCCCCTCCCCCCTCAACTTGCCTTTTCCGTCTCGCGTCCGATTCCATCTTCCACGCATTTTTTCCCCCCACGCCTCGCGGCAGCACCGCATTCGCATCCCCCGTTTCCCATCGACCTCTGCCGCCGAACTCCATCCTTCCATCTCGGTGAGCTTGTTCCTACGCGACCGACGTGTCTCCGTTCCGACCACGCCATCGCGCTTGCCGCCTCCGAACCACGTCGCCGCCCCTAAGCCGTCCGTCACGACAACGACGCGCAGCATTTTTATCGTCCACTGTCACTATTAGCCTTCCTTCTAGTCTCTCTTTTTTTCGCGCGACGGGCCCGGCGCGACCAACCTTGACCACGGCTCCACTTGTCAACACTTGACACGCCCTTTTGCATGATAATGCGCGCGAGATCGTCGTTGCATCTCTAGAGATACACGTAGTCAATCGATTTGCAGTTGCACACTGCCCATCATGGCTTCCGTTCAGGCAGCCCCTGCCGTCCAGCTCCCTGGCGCCGGCATGGCGGCCACCACTCCTCAACAGGCTCAAGAGATCTTTAATGTAAGACTATTCTGCACACGGCTCTTCATCCCTCCCGCGTCCCCGTGATTCCCGCACATCCTTTTCATTTGCATGGATGATGCTAACGCCGCCCAGAAATTCAAGCAGATGAGGGAGAGTGGCGTCCCCAGCACCGATCCCGAATACATCAAGGCCGAGCAATTCGTTCTGTCCTTCCAACAACAGGCGCGTCTGCGACAAAAGCAACAGGCGTTCCTTCAACACCAGCAGCAACAGATGCAACAGCAGCGACAGATGCAGCAGGGCGGACCCAACGGCGCCGTCAATGGCGCGCATCCCGCCCAGCAGCAGCAGCCCCAGCAGCAGCAGCAGCAGCAGCAACAACAACAACCGCCAATCCAGTCTACACAACCTCCCGCGTCTGGTGCGCTTGGCGGCTCTGCGCTTCCCTCGGCAAGCTCAAATATCGCAAGCCCTACCGCCGGCTCACCGTCCACGACTGCACCCTCCAGTGGGCCCGGCGCTGGTCAATTCAACCCTCAGCAACTGAGTCTGCTTCGCCAACAGATCCATGCTTTCAAGCTGTTGACCAAGAATGCCGGCGTTCCCTTGCAGATGCAGCAGGCTATCTTCGCTCAACGCGAGCGAAGAAAAGCCATGGCCGCAGAGGCAGCCGCCCTGGCAGCTTCGTCAACGCCTGCCGCCGCTTCTCAAGACTCTGCACAACCCGGTCCGAATGGCACCGAAGCCAAGTCTGAGCCTCCCGAAGTTCAGGGGCCAACCTTCAAGGCAGTCAAGCCTCCTTACAGTGATCACAACCTGATCCGCAAGTCGATTAGCCATTTCGACCACACCCAGCGCAAGAACCGCAAGCTTATTCCCGGACTCTTCCCAACGGGTGTGGACTTTGACCAGCTGCGGTACGAAAGGGAAGTCGTTGTGTTCAACCGGATGCGCGACCGTTACGCCGAGCTCAGAAACACCCCGGCAAGCATCGCCCACTGGGACACTACCAAGGACGATGTTGAGCTAGACGACAGTGCAAAGGTCAAGGCCATCATCGAGATGAAGAGCCTGGGCTTGTACGCCAAGCAGAGGGCGTTGCGCGACAAGGTCGGACGCTCGATGATGTTTTACGACAACCTTGCCATGACCACGAACCGTTCGAGCTACCGCCGCACAAAGAAGATGACGGTTCGCGAGGCCAGGATTACCGAGAAGCTTGAGAAGCAACAACGCGACATCCGGGAGAACCGCGAGAAGAAGAGACACACCGACTTCCTCGCTGCCATTACCCAGCACAGGAACGAGATCCAGCAAACTGCCGCAAGCCAGCGCAACAAGTCGACCAAGCTTAACAAGCTTATGTTTTCCCAGCATTACAACATCGAGAAGGAAGAGCAGAAGAGAATCGAGCGTACCGCCAAGCAGCGTCTGCAGGCCCTCAAGGCCAACGATGAAGAGGCGTATCTCAAGCTGCTCGACGAAGCCAAGGATACCCGCATCACTCACCTTCTCAGACAAACCGATGGATTCCTGCGCCAGCTCGCCGCCTCCGTCAAGTCCCAGCAAAGGAAGGCTCTTGCGGAGCAAACTGGCGAGGAACAGATGCCGGAGGAAGAGGAGGAGGAGGAGGAGAGCGAGCCGGAAGAGGACGCCGACGACACGAGTGGAAGGAAGATCGACTACTATGCTGTTGCCCACAAGATCAAGGAGGAGGTTACTGAGCAGGCTGACATGCTCGTTGGTGGCAAGCTCAAGGAGTACCAGATCAAGGGTCTCCAGTGGATGATCTCACTGTACAACAACAACCTGAACGGTATCCTTGCAGACGAGATGGGTCTCGGCAAGACCATCCAGACCATCAGTTTGGTCACCTACCTCATCGAGCGCAAGAAGCAAGAAGGACCGTACCTGGTCATTGTGCCTCTTAGTACTCTGACCAATTGGACTCTCGAGTTCGAGAAGTGGGCCCCGTCTGTCAGCAAGATCGTCTACAAGGGACCTCCTCTTGTCAGAAAACAACAGCAGGACCAGATCCGGCAAGGGCGCTTCCAGGTGTTGCTCACCACGTACGAATACATCATCAAGGACCGGCCGATTCTTAGCAAGATCAAGTGGTTCCACATGATCATCGACGAAGGTCACCGCATGAAGAACCAGAACTCGAAGTTGACGTCTACCATCCAGCAATACTACCACACCCGGTTCCGCCTCATTCTGACGGGTACCCCGCTGCAGAACAATCTTACTGAGCTTTGGGCCATGCTCAACTTCACACTCCCCACCATTTTCAAGTCTGCAAAGACGTTCGATGAATGGTTCAACACACCTTTTGCCAACACTGGTGGGCAAGACAAGATGGACCTCACGGAAGAAGAACAGATTCTCGTCATTCGCCGTCTACACAAGGTGCTCCGTCCGTTCCTGCTCCGTCGCCTGAAGAAGGATGTCGAAAAGGACCTTCCGGACAAGACGGAAAAGGTCATCAAGTGCAAGTTCTCGGCCCTGCAGAGCAAGCTGTACAAGCAGATGGTCACGCACAACAAGATTGTCGTCAGCGACGGACAGGGCGGCAAAGCCGGTGCTCGTGGTCTGAGCAACATGATTATGCAGCTTCGCAAGCTTTGCAACCATCCCTTCGTCTTCGGCGAGGTCGAAAATACCATGAACCCCCTGAACATCAGCAACGACATGCTTTGGAGAACAGCCGGCAAGTTCGAGCTCCTGGACCGTGTTCTTCCCAAGTACAAGGCAACGGGCCATCGCGTCCTCATGTTCTTCCAGATGACGGCCATCATGGACATCATGGAGGACTACCTTCGATACCGCAACATGAAGTATCTCCGCCTGGACGGTACGACCAAGTCAGACGAGCGTTCGGATCTGTTGCGCGAGTTCAATGCCCCGGACTCTGAGTACTTCATGTTCTTGCTTTCGACGCGTGCCGGTGGTCTTGGTCTGAATTTGCAGACCGCCGACACGGTCATCATCTACGATTCCGACTGGAACCCCCACCAAGATTTGCAAGCTCAAGATCGTGCCCATCGTATCGGACAAAAGAACGAGGTCCGCATCCTGCGTCTCATCAGCTCCAACTCGGTCGAAGAGAAGATTCTCGAAAGAGCCAGGTTCAAGCTGGACATGGACGGCAAGGTCATTCAAGCCGGTCGTTTTGACAACAAGTCCACCGAAACGGATCGTGACGCCATGCTGCGAACCCTCCTGGAGAGCGCCGACCTCGCAGAGACGGGAGAGCAAGACGAGATGGACGACGAGGAGTTGAACTTGCTCCTCGCCCGTAGTGACGATGAGGTGGCCGTCTTCCAGAAGCTCGACGAAGAGCGCAGGAGGGACCCGGTCTATGGCGAGGCAGCTGGCGCCAAGGCCAAGCCTCGTCTTTTGGGAGAAGACGAACTACCCGACATCTACCTCGGAGACGGCAACCCGGTGGAGGTGGAGGTTGAGACGAGTCTCGGACGCGGAGCCCGTGAGCGAACCAAGGTCCGCTACGACGATGGCCTCACGGAAGAGCAATGGCTCATGGCTGTTGACGACGACGAGGACTCTCCCGAGGCCGCAGCAGCACGCAAGCAAGCCCGCAAGGACAAGAGAGAGACCAACCGACTCAAGAGGGCGGCCTTGTCGAATGCCGGAGAAGTGTCGCCTTCGGTGAGTCGCGCAAGCACCGAGGAGGTGGAGACGCCCAAGAAACGAGGTCGCAAGCCCGGCAGCAAGAACCAGGAGAAGCGCAAGGCGGACGAGGGCGAGGACGAACCACCAGCCAAGAAGCGTCGCGGACCTCAGGGCAGACCCAAGGCGGTATCCGTCTCTGCCGGGTCTGGCGCGCCGGGAATCACGGCACAGCAGCGCCAGTCCCTCCAGGCAAGCGCACGCGCTTTGTTTGACGGGCTCATGAACCTCGAGGTGGACGACCCCGAGCCCCCAGAGGAGGACGAGGACGAGTCGGTGGCGGGCAAGCGGATCATCATTGGCCCCTTCCTTGCCCTGCCGCCCAAGCGCGACTACGCCGACTACTATCTCATCATCCAGAACCCCATCTCGATGAAGCAGATTGAGCAAAAGATCAAAAAGCAGCAGTACTACAGCCTCGGCGACATGCGCAAGGACGTTGATCTCATGTTCAGCAACTGTCAAACGTATAACGAAGAGGCGTCGCTGCTGTACCAGGATTCACTGACTCTTCAGGTTAGTCACAGCGCATTGCGTTATCGATGAAGAACAGCTCTAACTTTTTGACACAGAAATTCTTCCACGAGGAGTTGCAGAAGGAGCTGGAGAAGCACCCGGAGCTGCAGGAGCTTGAGGGGGATGGTGCCAAGGAGACGTCTGTGGCACCCAGCGCAAGCGCGAGCGTCGGAACACCGCAGCCCGTAACATCGGCCACGAGAATCAAGCTGATCTCTTCGGCTTCCAACGGGGCCAAAGAAGCGAACGGGGGAAGCAACGGGGCCCAGAGCGACCAGGAGTAAAACCGGATGCGGCTTTCTTTGGGTTTGGACGTTTCAGTGATCATATTTGACGTTTGATGACGTTTGAGTGGATTTTCCATTTCCTCGGGGTTTTGATGCCAGAAAAGAACAAAAACGGCGATGGCGTACAGTCAAGGGCTGGCCTAGGGCAAAGCGCCGGACGGGCTCGACAACCGTGAGCGCATCAAAGACTACTGGACATTTACAGGCGTATGGGTTTGGGAGGAGGGGGGTTATTTGGAACATGTAAAGGTTATGGCGGGAATGGCACTCGATACAAATACCATGGGCCAGAATTTGGGCCGCAGAGGCAGAAGTAGTCAGTTGAATGGAGGAGGAGGAGGAGGTAGAGGAGGAGGAGGAGGTGGTGGTGGTGGTGTTGGATGGCGGCGGCGGCGGAGGAGAGAGATTCTGCCTCGGTTCACGGTAGCAGAGATTCGCCGCAAATTTGTTAGACTAGCAAGCAACTGTATTTTAATAGATGTGAGCATGACGGGAACAAGACGTCCTTCTTTTCAACCTTGCCAATGTGCCAGAGTGGTCTGTCTGTCTGTCTCTCTGCCAGGTGGAATTGGACGACGGCACGGACCGAGGCGTGTCGTGTCGTGTCGTTTCGTTTCGCTTCGAATGTTGGCGATGCAGGTCAGTCAGTCAGTCAGATTTCCAAATGACAAGACGACGGTCGGTATCCACGATTGCGTTGCCGTTGGGAATTGCGATGGATGATGGGTAATACCTAATTAATTAATTAGATGATGGGACATCCGGTAGGGAAGGGCCCTGCAATACGAGTGCCCAACGATCAGCTAGTGCGGGACAGAACCAAACCGCTTGATGCCAGATGTTGTGTTCTGGTAAATTGGTTAATAGAGGGGGCTGGGGGGGGGATGCGACTGTGAGGTTGGTCGAACAGGCGGGCCGGGGGAGGAGGGGGGGGGGGGTGTGTGGCGGTGTCTGTCGTCTCTCATCTCCCTTCTCGCGCGCTCTCTCTCATGCTTCGATTCGTCTCGGCCGCCCTCTCATATCACACATCTCATCAGTCTCACTGGCCTGGGTGGCGTGCGCGTCGCCTGTCGTAATCCCTCCTTTTCTTTTCATTTT
This sequence comes from Colletotrichum caudatum, assembly GCA_030867225.1. NCBI lineage: Eukaryota > Fungi > Ascomycota > Sordariomycetes > Glomerellales > Glomerellaceae > Colletotrichum > Colletotrichum caudatum. The sequence continues at coordinate 33,507 of MU846348.1, forward strand.
TTCATTTTCCTTTTCCTGCACCTTTTGCTGTCACAAGTCCCAACTCACACGCACGTACTGGACAGTTTCATCTGCAACTGGGCTCATCATCAACATCATTTACCACCGTCATCCGAATTGAACAACCGCTCTCTCTCTCATTCATCACCCCCCATTGGATGCCGATCTCATACATCACACACACTACACCACACACACTACACCACACACACTACACCACACACACTACACCACACACACTACACCACACACACTACACCACACCACCTGCGCAGTGCCCTGACGACGGCATTGAAATTTGGTTTTAGCCCTGCGTTCATCGCCCCAGAGACATTCCGTCGCACGGTTCTTGCCAAGCCACCCTCGCTAGTGTCACGGCGCAAGGGCGCGCGCAAAGGAGGGAAGGGAAAGACGTTAAAAAAAATAAAAAACTGAAAAAGGAAAAGTCCCGAGGGAGGCCCAACTATATACAACCAACCTGCTAGGCGCGGCAGCGTCCAAGCTTCATCGCGCGAGCGCCGCCCATAGCGCACCTGCATCTGCACCTGCACCTGCAGCCCGCACCTGCAGGGAGCGTGCAACACAGCTCATACGAACAACGCTCCAGGGCCTTTGGAAACCCAGCCAAGCTCACAAACGATGGACCATCCGAGTCCGTCCGCCCGCAGTGGTGCCGGAGGCGGCGGCGGCGGTGGTGGTGGTGGTGGTATGGCAGCGACCAGACGAGAGGGACCAGCAGGGGGACCGGACGCTGTATCCGACGAAAGCTCAGCCAGCTCCATGTCGGACGACGAGGACGCGGACGACGTGGGCCCTGGATGTAGACCCCAGACGCCCACGCCTCCGCCCCAGCGACGACAGCAGCGACAACAACAGCAGCAGCAATCACCACCACCACACCATCCGCCACCGCCGAGGGGCAGTCGGGAAAGGGACATTCAACGTGAACGACGCCGCGACCGTGATCGGGAAAGAGACCGCGACCGTGACCGTGACCGTGACCGCGACAAGGACAGGGACAGGGACAGGGACCGAGACAGGGACCGCGATCGGAATCGTGATCGTGACCGGGAATCGGACTTCAGGAGAGCAGGACCACCTTCGCCGCCGTTGGACAGGGACAGGGACCGCGATAGCCCGCCAACCCCGAGGGATGTAAAGCGGCAGAGCTTCGCGGTGGACGACAGGCACTACAACAGCGGGCACGGGGGGGGCGGCGGCAGCAGCGCCCACCACAACAACAACGGCCACGCCCGGCGACGACAGCAGAGCGTGCCGCCCAACAGCGCCCTCAACGGCGCCAAGCGGCAGAGCATCACGGAACGGCTCATGAGCACCTGGACGGCGCGTACGGCAAAGGAACCGGTGGGCGCGGCTGCGTCGTCTGTGATGGCCCCCTCACGCCGCGCCTCGTCGGCGTCGACGACGACGGCGAGCAAGTTCAACCCCGTGGGCCGCGTGCGTGAGTGGCTCGACACGTGCAACGCGGAACACGGCGACCACTGCTCCGGCCCGCCGGGGGACACGTGGCGGCCCATATGGCTCATCGACTCGGTGAACCGGTGCCTCGTGCGCGCGCGCGCGACGGACCGGTACATCGCGCTGAGCTACGTCTACGAGCCGCCGCTGCCGAGCTCGAGGGGCCCCGTCGAGACGCTCAGGGGGAACCTGGAGATGCTGACGGCGAGCATGGACGACGCCGACGTGCCGCAGACGATACTGGACGCCATGTGGCTGGCGAGGAAGCTGGGCATCAAGTACCTCTGGGTGGACCGTTTCTGCATCGTGCAGGACGACGACGTCGAGAGGGAGGAGCACGTCAAGAACATGGCGTACGTCTACGCCAACGCCTACCTGACCATCGTGGCCGCCATGGGGGACGCCGAGACGGGGCTGACGGGGCTGCTGAGGAGGACGCCGCCGCCTCGCGGGGCCGCGTCGAGGAGGCTCGACGACCTGGTGCTCTCGTCGCGGTGGGCCGGGCGGGCGTGGACGGTGCAGGAGGGCATGTACTCGCGGCGCAAGGTGTACGTCTTTGAGGAGACGGTGACGTGGGAGTGCCACTGCGACGTGTGGCAGGGTCCGCCGGCGGCGGGAGGGGGCGGGCGCTTCAGCAAGATCCTCAAGGGCGGCGGCGGCGGCGCCGGGCGCGGCGGGCCCTGCCAGCAGCGGGACTTCCCCGCGGCGACGGGGTACCTGCACCCCGTGTGGCCGGACATGGACGAGTACGCGCGCATCGCCATGGAGTTCAGCGCGCGGCGGGTGACGCTCATGTCGGACACGACGCGGGCGCTGCGGGGCATCACGACGGTGCTCTCGCGGTCGTTCGCGGGCGGCTTCATCTTCGGCATGCCCGTCAGCTTCCTCGACGTCGCCATGCTGTGGCAGCCGCGGGCCATGGTGAGGCGGCGGATGATGGTGCAGCCCATGACGGGCATGAACCCGCTGCCGTCGTGGAGCTGGCTCGGGTGGCACTACGACGGCGTGCCCGCGGACCTGACGCTCTGGCGCGCCGCCGCCGACTACGTGCAGGACGCGCCGCCGTCCGGGAAGAAGGGCGCCGAGAGGCGGTTCAAGAGCCCCTACGCCTTCCGGCTGCGGTCGCTGGTGAGCTACGAGCTGACGGACCGGGCGACGTACACGCCGCTGCCCAACGACGGCATGGCGTACCGCGACCGCAGGCACCGGAGGGCGGTGCCGCTGCCCGCCGGGTGGTCGAGGAGCAACGGCGGGTTCCGCTACGCCGGGGACCCGGAGGTCATGTTCCGGTACCCGGTGCCCGTGGCGGAGATGACCGGCGGCGGCGGCGTGGACGGGGGAGGCGCGGTGGGGGGCTCCTCGCCGTTCGGGGACTTTGCCATGAGCGCGACGCTGCTGTCGTTCAGCACGACCATGGCCTTCCTCGAGGTGGACTTCGCCACGGCGCGCAATGGGGCGCCGGTCGACGCCAAGGCCGCCAACGCCGTCAACACGGGGAACAACGCGGGCCCGGCGGCGGGGCTGGTGGCGCCGGGGCGGGGGTACGGGGTGCCGCTCGCGATCGGCAACATCTGGTCGCGGACGGGCAAGTGGTGCGGCGTCGTGACGGCGCACGACAGCTGGCTGGGCCTCCAGGGCGCGAACCACACGGGCGAGGAGAGGCTCGAGTTCGTCGCCGTGTCGATGGCGAGCGAGCGGGGCGGCAGCCACGTCTTCGACCTGGACGCGTTCCGGGACAACATGGACGAGGACGAGATCGTCGACTTTGTCAACGTGCTGTGGGTGGAACGGGTGGGCGGCGTGTGCTACCGGAGGGGCCTGGGGCACGTCGTGCAGAGGGTCTGGGACGCCGTGGCGAGGGACCGCGTCGACGTCCTTCTTGGATAGGGGTTGGCAAAGACTGTATACCAGTGGTTACGATGTAAGGACATTATGCGATGGGATAGAGGCGTGGGAGGCCGTGGATGTATTTTTTTTTATTTTTTTTAACCTTACGGCGAGGAAGGAGTCTTCGAGTCGGACCCGGGCCGCGCACCACGTGCGAGGCGGTTCGGTTTCTGGATTCCACTGTACGAGATATATATGCCCCTGGGCGCGGGCGATTCTGTGCCTAGTATAGCTTCATAGCGAGTTGTGTATATTGGAAAGCCCCCTCGGTGACGAAGGGAGGGGGCGCGTTTGAGGCGCATCGGCCGCGTTCCCCTTTGCCCCCCCCCCCCCCCC
>MU846349.1:0-37199 GCA_030867225.1 Colletotrichum caudatum
TATCTAAACTTACAAGAGTTATCAGAGTTGTCGATCAGGCTCTATGTAAAGGTTCCCAGCGTGGCATGAGCTTGAAATCAATGGAAGGAAACAAATAAGGACACCATTAGTAGTTGTATCTACGATGAATATTATAGTGTAGCAGAAGCTAAGCCTTGTCGATAGGGAATGTGTAGATTTGTCGGGAAACTTCTTGATCGCTCTGCTTGGATACTTAGATAGTTCTGTCGGTATCACAGGCCATTCGAATGGGTGAACAAGAGCAGTGTTAGTGGTCTACTTGGTTGCTTGTTGAGGGGAAGAAGGGTGAGGTTCTCACCGCGTTGGCAGTGCCGTTGGATATAGCCGAGCCGGAAGGAGGACCCTCACGTGGCCCGGATCCAAGGTTGATCCGGCCCGTGGATATCCCGACAAGTTCTGTTTGATTGGCACGGAGCACTTCTGCCGTCAGGTAATTTTCATACCCCTGGGATATTGCAATGTGACTGAAAAGCTGCCTGCGAATTATTTTGAAGGTCGGGGACCTTCCAGGCGTCGGCAAAGACTGATACATCACCCAATGTTTCAGACCCCAGAATAGCGATCAGGAGATGAAGCGAAGATTGTGCGAATGCCTCAAGTAGGATTGTAGAAGCGATGTCGGAGAAGATAATGTTTGAGGTGAAGTGAGGCCCTTGCGTCAGGGATCTATCTCCCTGTGCAATGTCCAAGGAAGTCATTTCTTCTTACATATTTCAGCTTTTCGCCTCATCACTAGTCTAGCTCAGGTCAATGGTACATAGCACCTTTGACGTGGGTCTGCAGTCATTTATCTTCGGCGCAGCCTGAATGGAAAGGAACACCCGGATGGACTAGTCTAAGAGAGGAACTGTCTATGCGTCAGGAGAAAAGCAAAACGGGAAACACCGGCGGCACGATCCGGGCAAAGCGGTGAAGGTCTCTCGGGACACTAGCGCGCACAAGTGACCTGATCTTGATATGTGTCCTACAAGGTCTAGAGAAAGGGGATTAAAAAAAAGAATTTCGAGAAAAAAATACAAGTTTCTCATCATCGTCTTCTAATGTAATGATTATCATGCCTGCCTTTTGCGGGACCCGGGTTTTCACAATACTAACGATGACGCCCGACACCCTTGGGAGCACACTCCCTGGAAGTACGATATTGACTTAAATGTGTTTCTTTGCCGGGCCCTAGTATCATGCGTTATCGAAAATGGGGATATTTGTATACACTGTCGTATGATAGCGCAAAGTAGATGTTACTGTTGTGATGCCGGGCATTGCGAGGTCCTGCCAATAAGCCCGCCCACCCGCGATCAACCTAAGCAGCATATAATTATCATGCCTTTCAACCAGGCAATCTACAATAGCTTCTTTTCTTCTTTGCACATAATTGAGAATAGCAACACTACTTCAACCATGCGTCACCACTCCTTTCACCAACCTAGGTCCTTTGGTGATACCAAAAGCCGCCTTGGGAGAGGTACCGACCGCGGTGTGAGTTGGCAATGTAGGATTACCTCGGCTCACCGCTTACCACGTGAACAGTGCTTTTTTCGAAAACTTTCTCGTGGCGATGGGTTTCACTGTTGATGGGGACACCAGGTTCTTTGCTTATTCGCTGTACCATACCCCAGTCGCCCGGATCCCTTGAAAGCAGAGAAGTGGATCGTGAGAAGTCAGCAGACTTTCTCTGCCAGGCTTACTTACGATGTACGCGCAAAGTACTGGATGAGAGAATGATGATGACGTTTTTTTTCCCTTTCTGCAATGCCGGCGCTAGTCTTTGCCTGATAGTTGGTTCATCCAATCTATTGATGTTACTTTCGTGGATATCCGCTGTTTTGCATATGCGCGGAAGAATGACGAGCATGTGGGGGGTTACGTGATGCGACTCTTCGTACGTACTGTGCAAATATGCCCGTTTGATCTGCGATAAGTCGCACAATAATATGGGGCTCTAGTTCTCATTGAAACTCTTTTACGGACTACTCCATCGAATCATGGTTTTTGCAGCCGGTTGGAAAGTGGTGGTTCGCTCTGCTCGTAGATTGAAACATGGCAACTGAAGTGACTGGTCTAGAATGCGTGACTTGCATAATAACAAAGACACCGAACACGCAGCAGGCTGGCCCTCAAATGCTACCTAGGTAGGTAAGTGAGTGATATATTTTCCGCTGTGGGGATTGATCCCCCTTCGGACCAGCAGGTGAGACGGCATGTGAGATTCCCCCCTCAGACCAAGTTTGACTTATTAGTCGAATGCACCGGATAGCTTGCTCCAGCAGCATAACTGCCCTACCAAAAATGCCAAGCAAAGGAATCTCATGGGCCCAACCACCTAGGTGGAGCAACGTGGCCAGGAAAAACGACAGGGAATGGACGAGTCGATCAACAACTCGGGATCACGACATGCGCAACTGCGCAAGTGGGATCCAAAGAACGGGCGCTAGGGGCGCACAGACGCTTGAGAAATCGACGAGTCCGATTGGAAGTTGTTGAACACCCTTGTTGTCCAACAGGGGTGCTTGGCTCATGTATGTGGGCGGTGACAGAGGGCGTGTCTAATCCTCGGGCGCAAGAATTGCTTTTTCTAACAATTTCTTCAGCCGATGCACCGGGGACGTTTTCTAGAGAGGGAAAGCCGTGCTGGGTGGCCCCCGATTTGGGTCAAGGTCGGCCACAGTCCACGTATGTATGACAGGTGACTTTGAAAAGCAGGTCGATTGTCTAGTCTCTTCTCGATCGATCACGATTTTATAAGACACTGAGACAGTGATCAAGAGATGTGACGTTTCCGAGGCAAGGGACCACCCGAGGCCCAAGGTAAGGTGCTTGGAGGCGCCCAGGGAGCAATGTGCATCGCATGAGGTTCAGGGTTTGGCGTTTTGGGAGAGATTAGGCATGACGGGAGGACCCGCGAGACGGCATGCTTTGGGGATACCGGCAACACATCAGGAAGAGCCGGGGTTATACAGCGTAGGAAGTGAAAGCAGCTTTCGGCAGGAAGACGGCATGCAACTTGGGTGACAAAAAACAGGACAACTTTTCTCTACTAATACCATCCGCCATGATAGGCCACACAGCCTTTCATACGGTTATACAACGCTCATGGTTTTCTAACAGCGAAAGATACTAAAACGTAAACGATCATTCTTTAACCTGCTTTTCTTTCTCACCATTGGTAAAGCATGGCTCTGGCTAAAAGTATTTGTAGTGTTTTAGTGGTGACAAGAAAGTCCATTCTGTTTTTTGCTACTCGAGTAGATGCTCCCCTCGGCCGCGGCCTCGATGCTGGCCCTTCTATTCGCGCCACTAATTATAGTCAATCTATAGCGAGCCGCGGATACGCCCGTAGCTCGGACAGCTTCCGGCACAGCTGAACTACTATGAATAGGCCTGCCTATTGAAGTATCGCGGTTTGATCATGCAAGTTGCTCTTGGGAGGGGGGGGGGTCTTCGACTAACCGGCTCTTCCGCGGCAAGATGTCGGCACGAGTGAGTCCAAACACCACGGGAGAGGGTGCCTAGAAGCTTTTGAATGTATGGCCAGCCGAGGTTGCGTCGAACGACAGATACATGGCAGACAAGAGATAAACCTCGGCATAGGCGAAGAAGATGGCTCTGAACCAAGGCATAGAAGGATGAATAGGCGCAAAGTTCGCGCCCCGGGAATCGTTTTCGTCGAATCGGGTCCTTCAGGAATCGCCACGTCATATCATAACATGGGTATGGGTAGCATTCGGGGAACCAAGGAGAGGTTCTAGATCAGGGAAACACTCGCGGAAGAAAGGTGGCCATGCTTTTCTTTCCCGTGATCGGAGAACTAAGGTTCCAGCAGGGCTATCTCGATTCGCAAGTCCGTACAGTGGCGTGCCGGGGAACCGATGACACCGCATCCCCGAGCATAGTGACAAGGGCTCTGCGGCAGCCCAGCAGAAGAGCGCGCGGCACCATCGGGGAATGGGGCATCCTGGTTCCGCGCGGGATTCATTGTGTCTTGGCTCATCCTCGCACCCACGATCCTTGTGTGCCACGCAGGAACGTTTCAGGGGGGGTACGAACGTGGGTATGACTTGTACTTCTCAGCGGGGCGTGTAACGATGTGCCATCATGAGCTGTGGGGTGCTTTTTCGAAGAGGGAAACCGGACACTCGGCAAAATATACGCAAAGCTTCGTAGCAGGCATTGGTGGTTTGCTCCACGGCATGCATTACGTACGAAGTCACTCTTCACGATGCCACACTGAGATGAGAAAGTAGTTGTTCCTGCGACCTCGGAGGCCATCACCAAACTGCGTTACTAGATTCGCTCTACCTAAACTAAGCTACAGCTACCTACTGCAGAAGCAACCCGATCTGCTTACCCGAATTCGATGTCCTCCATCAGACCAACCCCTGCCCTGTCACACCTTCTTCTTCGAGTCCCCTCCTGTGAGAAGTGACGAAAAAAAAAAACTCGAAAAAAAAAACAATGATTAGAAGACTTGTAAATCCAAGCTCGCGCGCTAGCCGAGCAACTTCCTCCCGTAGAAATGAAAACGAAGACAAACCCGCGGTCCCATCCCTTTCACCGCCCTTTGTGTGGTTTCCCCCTGCCTATCAGCACCGCCAATCCTGTCAAGTAGCTTTGCGCACCCCTCGGGAAACCTAAGCACAAGACGAGGCCCGTCGCCTCAGACCTCCCGGCAAGTGCGGCTTGACGCAGCCCTCGCAGCCGGGGCTCAGCACGTCGGGGAGCTTACCCTCGAAGAGCTCCGGCCTGTAGACGTACCATTCGCGGTACGACTTCCACTCCTCGAGGAACTCGACCCAGTAGACGAGCTGCTCGACGAGCCAGCTGTCGCGGAGCCGGTCCCGAACCCACTCGGCGGGCTCGTTGCGCCCGGTCCAGGTCCGGAGCACCTCGGGCCTGATGTCGGCGACGCGCTCGGCCGTGTGGTACACGAACTCGGCCCGCCGGCCCCGCGCCGTGAAGTAGGGCACGGATCCCCACTCCACGACGGCGCGGTGCTTGGTCAGCTCCACCACGCGCACCGTGCAGCAGATGCACTTTGCCTGGTTGAGGAAGTCTCGGAGGACCGTGGAGGCCTTGGGCGTGCTGGTCTGCGGGTGGAGAAGCTGCATGGCTGCCAACGATGAACGGGGATGCTCCCTGCTGGGCCCGGGCGGCGAGATGTTGGAGCTGCGGATGGCATGTCAATCATTTTGGTTGGTTGAAACGGCGGTACGAGTGGATATGACCATGTGTATTTCGTCGATAGGGCCCCCCGTGGAGTAAGCAAATGGCAAGGAGCTCACATGTAAGTTTGTCGTTTTTATTCCGTCATCAGAAAAAAAGACCTGAACGGTTCCAAGGCCGGACAGGAAAGGCCTCAAGCTCCCTGGGCTTTTTGGTCATATGCTCCCGAGACTTGGTTATCTTCCCCTGTGCCAATCCCAAGATACACACACGTGCGCGCGGGCGAGAGTGAATGCTGATGCTGCGTCGTCGTTAGAATTGGGAGGTGGACGGGCTGGCTCGGTTCAGAAAGAGAGGCGGCGAAGGACGGAATGACCTTGGCAAATCAAGGCTGGAGCTGTCTCGATCACAAGGGAGGACTCTATACCCCCAGGTGGGCAGCAAAGATGGATCAGCAATCCATTTATAGCGGCGTTTTCTTCTCCCTCCCGTTACCCCAGTTCTGGCTCTGCATGTCTGTCTCCCTCCTTCTGTCTCACTCTCCTTTGCAAGGTTGGGCTTCTATGGGTGCCCAGCTTCAGCCATTCCTCCGCCTTAACTTCATATGCCTAGTATCCATCATAGCATTACAGGATGGGCGTCATAACGATGAGGGCAGAGGGGGGTCAGGGGGGGGGGCGTGAGTCTTGTAGGCATCGCCTGATGCCCGGATGAAAGCAAGAGAAGAGAAGGGTGACGAACGCAAGGGGCGCAACATGTATGTCTTCCTCACTATATGCCATGGTTGCCACAGAGTCCTTTCTTTTCCAACCCTATCTCCGTAGACACCTCGACATGGCATTCTGGCGTAAGACTGGAACCCAGCGCTTGCGGGGGTGGCCCACCCCCGAGCGTGTGGAACCTATCTCGGACATTGTCACATCTCACATTTTCCGCCGCATGACAGCAGCGCCACTTGGTGGTCGATTGGGACGAAAGGAAAAAAAAAAAAAAAAAGAGGTAGCCCCCCCTTGATGTCGCCGTCTGGCCTTTATTCGCTACTTCGCAGATCTCTCGGGCATAATGCGAAGCAGGGGTTCGTTTTGCGGACTGGACTACTCCTCGTGATGAAGCGATTGGTTTCAAAACCCACCAAGCAGCAGGCTGCCACGGCTCATCCAAAGTCCCCCATCTTCTGAGAAGCTGCCGGGGTAACTGTTATTCGCTGGGATTGCTGCGTTCCCGAGGGGGGGGAGGGGGTATTAGGCTCGGGACGAACAGGCTAACGAAGCCCGGTCTCCAAGGCCACTTGCGTTCCGCCCCAGCTCGCGGGTAGCAGTATTCTTGCTTTTCCCCCATCCCGGCACAACCAAACAAGAGAGGGCTCGCTGGTGTCTGTCTGTCTGTCTGGCTTACCTTGGCGAATTGGAGGAGCAAGAGGTAATTACTGCGCTAACTCGGGTCCTTCATTCCGGCTCGTGTCAGCGGCAACAATCTTTGGCCCCCCCGCGGCCAAGCACACGGCCGACGCAAGAAAAGAATGACATACGATACGGTCGAGACAACGGATCTCGAGCCCTGTAGCAAAGCCGACGGGATTGCTTTTGTGGCCGCGGATGGGTTGAGGAAATGGATCGATCGTTGGGCATCACCTTTTTTTTTTCTTTTCTTTTTACGTGAGACAATGGAAATCCTACACTGCTCCCCATGCAAATATTTGGTCGTCGACATATGGGCTGCAGTACATGGTAAACTGTCTGCCCCCTCCCTCCTTCAAACTCCCCTCCACCCCTCTTGGGAAAAAAGAAACCATTCCTCGGCGTCACACCCGCCGGCTTCTGATTGCCAGCCAGCCAAAGTTATCCCAGATAGGGGATGATCGAGGGATGGCTTTTTGAGATGCTATAGAAACCCTCGGGCCCTTTCCTCTTTGGCCATCGATCCCGCTGCTGCAGCCGCCGGGCTTAAGACCTTACATATACCCGCTGAACCACCACCTCGGGACGTCGTCTTACAGGCTCCTTCTACTCACCGGTATCTGTCGGCCCTTGCACTTGCCTTGACCGAGCTGTCATGCCAAGTTGCCCCTCTCCAGCCTAATTCAACTTCTCAACGGTAGGTTCAGGTTCCAGAACATCTTGCATTGTTAGAAACCCGTCCTTTTCTGACGCCGAACCCAGCTCATCATAACCGACAACTTCAATCACTTGTCACCTGCCGCCGCCGCCGCCGCTGCCGCTGCTGCCGCCGCCGCCATGTGCGAGTGGTATCGTCGCAACTATGCCTGCGGGCATCACTTCACGGGCGCCTCTGAGTGGTGCTACCGGTACAGCCAGACGCAGAAGCGCTGCAAGGTCGTCGTGACGCAGGTCGACTACGACTCGTCCGTGTGCAAGAGCTGTATGAAGAAGAGCGCCAAAACCCAAGTGCCCTGGGAGCACATGATTGACCGCTCCAAATCCGACCCAACCCGAGACGACTGAGGCGTCAGAAACACGACCACGAGACGCTTTGACCGGTTTGGGTGCTCCGAGAGCAGATGGTCAACGGTTCCGGATTTCGATCCCCAGGGGAGATGAATCAGACGCAGAAAACGAAGAGGAAAAAGGACTCCAAACGTGGTCCACCGGTAATAACGCCCCGAACGGCGGGGATACTCTGGAGCGCGACGATGCTCGATATGGACTGAAAAAGAGGACGGTAACTGGGATTTTGTGTCGGCGGCTTGCTTGTCAGAGCATACGGGAGCGGTACTACCTTATACCCATTTGATTCCGGAAAAGGCGGACGGTAATTGGGACTGTGCGTGGGCGGCTTGCTTATCAGAGCACATGGAAGCGGAGCTTCTTTATACCCATTTGATTTTGGAACCGGCGTATGTTTACCGGACGGAGGTTGCACTTGGAGTTTGGAAGCGAGCTCCTCAGAAAAAGGCGATTTAGGTTTTCGGGTCAGATGTAACTACTATTTGTATTTGGTTGGACTTTGTGCCAACAATGGCTACTTTGGGTTTTGTCACATTGCTTTCCAGCTTGCCTCCTGTCCACTGCGCTCAAGCTGCTAGCAGCTATCCGACATGATGGATCTCGGGCTGCATTGAGCCTCGGCGCGAAGGCGTGTTGAGCTGCGGCCGATAATACGCGGAGGATAACTCTTCGGTGGTGTGCCACGCCCGAAGACCATAAGAGCCCGCACGCTACGACTAACAACAACGAAGTAGACTCGGAGCCAACTCCCTCTGATGGCATTTGTCCCAGCCACTTCACAGCGACAAGATGAAGGTTCAACTCATAGAAGGTCTCACATACAACCGTACAGACACGCCGGAGGCTGCTCTCGCTCCCGATAGGCTATTCTCCTTTCCCATACTCACGTTGTGGGCATTATGCTGCACGGTTCTTTTTCGCAAATCAGGTAGCAGGTTGCTACTTGATCCCGTCGCGATGCGGGAATGCAGGGCTACGGTAGCCCCTGAAACCACGCGCAGTCGGGATCGCAGATCCTACCCGTCGAATGGTTGATGGCGTCTGAGACAGGCTGGCACGAGCTGCGACCCGGCATCCGCGATCGCCGCCTGTTACACCTGCTAGAGGGCGAGGTCGACACATGCGGATATACGGCAGGCCTGAATCACCCGCGGGACCTGAGCCGAAACATGACTGACGAAACAAGAGCGGCGATTGAACCCGCGAAGCCCCCCCCTTGTTCGAAGGCGTGCGGAGCGTGGTCTTTTTTTTTTTTTTTTTTTTTTTTTTTTGTGGTGGTATCCGCGACAACGGCGGCGGGAATCGAACTTGACGTAAATCGTAGGTACACTAAGTGACCAAGCCAAGTCATCCAATCACGCTATGAGGACGCCATGCGGAGAGGATTTCCGGAGCCGAAAATGCCGGCGATCATGCTCTCTCGACCGTCGGAAGGTGCATGGGCGGTACTCGGACCCTCCGGCATCTCCAGGGCCACGGGGCCGCAGCCGGCTCCGGTGGGGGGGGCGGACGCACATATTCACTTCACGTGATATAATACATGTACTGTACTACGTACCGTAGGCTGCTTGCTTACCTAAAGCACCGCAGACTTGTTGAATTGAGCAATCGGTGCAAAACACCCATGATCGCCTGGAATGAATGGATGAACGATACGAGTCGGCATAATACGACGTCAGACGCCTTCTCTTGACAAAACATGTTCCGTATCCGGCCTCATCATCATCATCATCATCATCATCCTCCTCACAACCGTCCCTCCCTCCCTCCAAGTCGGTCGGTCTACCTCGACAATTGTGGCACCCGAATCAGCCCCTCTCCCCAGCGGCCAGTGACTCGCTCCAAATGTGGTTCGGCCAGCCAGTTGACCGCTTCAATTCGCCCGCGACATATCCACTATTTGAACCGAACCGCTAGGTACGAAGTAGCTAGTCCAATCCAACGAGGGAGTACTACTAGTGGTAGGTGGCTAGGATACCCCCCATGTCGCATCACGCTCCTCCAGGCCTGTCACTTGCTATCTATCACCCGCACGAGGAAATTTTGCTTTGAGAAGTTTATTCGCATGCGCAAACCTCGACCGTTGTTTTCTCTTCTCACGCCACTGCTGAAGCTAATCGCCAGCTTCCTTCGGCTTTCTCTCTCTCTCTCTCTCCCTCTCTATTTTCCTCCCCCTCCTCCACTCTCAACACCTCCGAGAAGACGCACTTGTCGCAACCTTTTTGCACTCTTTCTTCCAAGCTGCTCATCACTTTTTCACCGTTGAAGCAAGTCTAGGCCGACGCGACAACCCGACATCAGTCGCAACCATGGGCCAACCCTCCGCCGCGGCGTCCAACGCCGTCATTTACGTCACTTATGCGCTCTTCCTGTATGAACCGGCAACGCTCCCTGCCACCAGACTCTGATGAGCAGAATCCCCCCCTCCTTGACAATCCGCTCTCCGCGGGACACGGCGCTGACCGTTCGGGTTCCCGCACAGGATCACTGGCACTGCCATTGCGTGGAAGTTCCGCAATCAGTCCAAGGGAGAGTTCCTCTCCGGCAACAGGACTCAGACGGGTCAGGAAACCCCCTCCATGTGACGGGCGTCGCGCACACAAGGGCTTTCCGCCTCGTCGCTCTCTCACTCATTTTTGTCTCATGACGAACCCCCGACATTGAAGCTACGATGGTGACTAACACGCAACTTCCCCCTCCGCAGCCTTCCCCCTGGCCCTCAACTTCATCGCCTCTGGTGAGTGAAGGAGACGCGGCCTCGAGCCGGCGCCTTCTCAGCCCCCCCTCAACACCCAGACTATTCTCTTCCAGAGAAGAAGAAAAAGAGCGGCAGAACGGCACGAAAAGCATACCAACAGGAATGGAAACGCATCCCAAAACGTGACACATCGATGGCAGATATGCCGGCGAGAGAGGAACGCTTGAACCATGTCGGGGACTTTCGACACCGTCACCCACTCCTCAATTATCATGAGGCGAGATTGAGGTGGACCGCATCCGGTAGAGACTGACAAGGCAGGTTCGTAACCCAAGAAAGATCAACAACTCCTCGCCCCCCCTGACTCGCCTCCCCCCCTCGCCCCGTTTTCCCGGACCAGGCCGACGCGCGCCGTCCGAGGCCCCGCTTCGGCCGGGACCGTCTGCGGCCGGCCCCGCGGAAACCGGACGCGCGGTGGGAGAGAGGAAGGGGGACCACCGAGGATGCGGCTCACTACGGGCGCGGATTCGAAGCAGGTCGCGCGTGAATTCTTACTCTTTGTCTCTCGTATGAGCCGAGGGATGGAGGGGAGGGGAAGATTTGCGCGCGCTCTTGCGGAGATGAAGCTGAGATTGTACCGTGATTACTCGATCAAGTTAATGCTTGCGTGGGAAACGTGCTGCCGCTCCGGAATTCTCTCCCCCCCCCCCTTTTTTTTTTCTGTCCTCAAAATTCAGCCGTGAATACTGACCTTTCGTCCTCCCACCCCTACCCACAGCTCTCGGTTCCGGAATCCTCTTCGCCTATCCCGAGCTCGCCACCATCACGGGGATCCAGGGCGTCATGGTGTACTCCCTCTCGTCCTCGCTCCCGCTCCTCGTCTTCGCCTTCCTGGGCCCCATCATCCGCCGCAAGACGCCCGAGGGCTTCGTCCTGACGACGTGGACGAGGCAGCGCTACGGCACCGCCGCCATGCTGTACCTCAGCTTCATGACGCTCGTCACCCTGTTCCTCTACATGGTCGCCGAGCTGTCCGCCATCGGCCAGGTCGTCAACGCCCTGACGAGCCTGGACGGCCTGCCCGTCATGATTGTGCAGTGCCTCGTCACCACCATCTACACCTGTACGCCTCCCGCCATCGTTTCTTTTTGACACTGGGGTCCTCGACGGGACAACGTTTTTTTTTTTTTTTTTTTTTTTTTTTACTGACTTGAAATTTACCTCTTGCCCTCCAGCCCTCGGCGGTTTCAGCATATCCTTCCTGACGGACAACCTCCAGGGGGCCATGGTCGTCTGCCTCATCGTCATCGTTGGCATCGCGATGGGCGTCAAGACGGACATCGACACGTCCCTGATCGAGAGCTCCGGCCTGCTGAAACCCACCCTGCTCGGCTGGCAGCTCCTCTATATCCTCCCCGTCTGCATCCTCACCAACGACTTCTTCCTCTCGGGCTTCTGGCTGCGCACCTTCGCCTCCAAGACGGACAGGGACCTGCGCGTCGGCGTGTCCATCGCCGTCGCCGTCATCCTCTGCATCCTCACCATGGTCGGCGTCACGGGCCTAGTCGCCGCCTGGTCCGGCGCCCTGCCGCTCGACCAGGTCGCCGAGAGCGGCTCCGTCGCCTTCTTCCTGCTGCTGGAGCGCATGCCGGCCTGGGTTGTCGGCCTCGTCCTCGTCATGGTCTGCGCCCTCTCGACCGCCGCCTTCGACAGCCTGCAGTCGGCCATGGTGTCGTCCGCCTCCAACGACCTGTTCCGCAACCGGCTCAGCGTCTGGTGGATCCGCGCCGGCGTCGTGCTCGTCATCGCCCCGACCATCGTCATCGCGCTCAAGGCCCCGTCCGTGCTGCAGATCTACCTCATCTCGGACCTCGTCTCGGCCTCCGTCATCCCCGTCCTCGTCCTCGGCCTCGTCGACCGCTTCTACTGGTGGCGCGGCTTCGAGGTCGTCGCGGGCGGCCTCGGCGGCATCCTGACCGTCTTCCTCTTCGGCCTCGTCTACTACGACGGCGACGCCGGCAGGGCCGGCAGCCTGCTCATCCTCTCCGAGGGCCTGTACGCCGACGACTGGAGCGCCTTCGGCGCCTTCGTCGCCGCCCCCGTCGGCAGCTTCCTGTGGGGCTTCACCGCCTTGGGCTGCCGCCTCGCCTTCCAGTACGCCGCCGCCAGGCGGAGCGGCCGCCGCTTCGAGGCCCTCGATCGCCCCGCCCTCGACGGCGCCGACGGCGCGCCTCGCTTCGTCGAGAGGGACGAGTGCGAGGCCACCTCGGACGTCGAGGTCGCCAAGCCAGCCGGGAAGTTCTTCTAAGGCGTAAAGAACCCGGGGCGCTTTTGCTCTTTCGAGCACGGAAACCCGCCGATCGGAAGTGTATGCCTGGGAAGTTCGGCGGCCACCTGATGTGAGCCGGGAGGATACCGCATCTCTCTCTCTCATACACACACATATGTACACACACACACACACACACGCAATCACATAAAAAGGGGGGTTGTCTAGATTCGCTTCGAGTTAAGGGGGGGATTTTTGATCTTTGGTTTTTGCATTTGTGGTTGATCGGTCTTTATTTGCTCCTTTGCAACCAGGCCAGTTCTATGATTAGTTAATCAAACACGTATAATACACTCATTACATGTTTTCTTTTCTTTTTTTTTTGCAAATCCTCGTACACAGCTGTTTGCGTCCTTGCCGCCGCGACTCTCGACTCATTCAAACACACACACACACACACACACCCAGCAGCACACTACAGACCTCCCCGCCTCTTGGCAAAGTCCTGCTTCTCCATGTGCTGCATGCCCTTCTCCTCCAGGCGCCAGCCCTCGAGGGTCGTGGCCTTGGTGTTGCCCCAGACGACCCACTTCTTGGGCACCCACGTCTTGGGGTCGAACTGCCTGCTCATGACAAAGTACTCGGTCTGGCTCTGCACGCGCAGGCCGTCCCTGCCGGCGATCGGCTGTCCCGTGGCCCTGTCGACCTTTCCGAGCCTCTGAGCGCTGCTGATGGCGACGACGACCTGCTGGATGGCGGGGGCGCGGCCGATGGGCGGCATGACGGCGACCTTGTGGCTGACGACGCGCGGGCGGGCGGTGTGGCGCAGCAGCTCCCAGGTGAGGCGCTCGCCGGCGCGGCGGCGCGAGATGGCGGCCGAGAGGGTCTCGTAGAGGCGCGGGGTGCAGATGTCGCGGAGGGCGTCCTTGTCGCCGGCGGCCATGGCCTCGCCGAGGCGCTGGTGCAGGGCCTTGGCCTCGGGGACGATCTTGGCACGGTCGAGCCGGGCGCGCGGGCGGGAGGTCCAGGTCGGCATCGACGAGACCTTGGCGCCGACGATGGTGAGGAGGTCCTTGGCGCGCTGCTTGACGAGGGCGAGGCCGTACTCCCAGAGGGCGGCGGGCGACTTGTTGAGCTGGGAGAAGGGGACGGGGACGAAGGTTCCTGTTTTATGGGAGGGTGGTGCGTCAGCGCGGGGTCACGTCTCGGTGCGGTGCCTGGAGGTTCTCATAGTCTCTCTCTCTCTCTCTCTCTCTCTCTCTCTCTCTCTCTCTGTCTCCCTCGGAGGCGACGAACCTGGGAGCATAATGTGCATCATGGCCATGGACTTTTCCATCTCGCTGGAGGCGTAGCCCCTGTCCCTTAAGGCGGCCTGCTTATTCAGGCGCGTGCTCAGGCGCAGGTCCGCCGGGTTCGCCTTGCCCGCGTAGCCCCTCGCCGTGGCGGGTATCCTCTTGGCCGTGGGCAGTGCTATGACGAAGGTCTGGGGCCGCAAGACGGCGACGGCGGAGCCGGAGCCGAGCAGCGGCCTCGCAGTTCGGTACATGGCGGGCGGGTTCGTCGGTTCGTTTCGTCTGTTCGTTTCGCGAAGCTCGGGGGTGAAGCCTCTCTCTCGCTCTCTCTTTCTCGCGGGCGCTATGTGCGCGGGTATACAGCCCCTTTGGCGTTGTGTTGCTTCGCGGTCTTCCGAGGGAAGGTCTTCTGCGCCACGGATCCGGGGCGAAGGGCTCGAGGGGGGTACGGGGATGGTCTGATGCCGAGCGGTCCTGGTCCTACTCAAGGTCCCGAAGGAAGCTCTCGACAAAAATTCCAATTGGGAAAAAAGACATGGTCCAAGCTTCCGGGGGGACACTGTTTTTCCTGGCATCTGGGCCCACTTAATCGGGCGGAATCCTCAGCGGCGGAACAGCCAGCAGCTGCTGGCGCACCGGCACCGGCACGATAGCTCCAAGCCACATTCCCGTGTGGCTGAGAGCTCACCACCCAGGTAGTAGTAGGTAGAGGACGTGGGTACCTTAGCAACTTAGGTACCTAGGTACGGTGGAATCCCAGTTCCAACTGCGTCAAGCAAGCAAAAAGGTACAAGGAACCTAACCCAGGTCGGGCAGGAGAGGAGGACCCTACCCTGCTGCGGCTTTCCAGGTCAGATCTCAAATCGCATCCACAAGAAACGGCGGTGGCAGGTCGGTTGGTTGTTCCTTCGCTGGTGGATAACGAAGCAATCTGATAACATCACTTTAGTAGGGTAGGGACCCCCGGAAGGTCGCGACAAAAAAGTGACGATGCTTCGTCCTCTCTTTCATCCTTTCGGCAGTTCAAGACTATTGGGTTGATGCATGGGCTCGAGCGCGCGTCCTCTGTTTGTAGGCATTCGATATCAATTGATTGTGCCACGCGACCCTCCCCTTGACGACCCCCACCCATGCCCCCGTCGGTCTTACATCCGTCTATCCATACATGTTCATTCAGGGTTCACTCCGTCTCCTCCCGCCCGCCGCCTTTCCCCTTCCCCTCGCTCTCCGCTTCACCCAGCTCTGGGTTTGCCGTTGTTCATTGACAAAAGGGGAAAAAAAATTGAACATGAAAATAGGATAAAAACACCAAGTCCTGCTCTCCAATCAAAATCACGAAAAAACGAAAGGAAAAAAAAAAGAGAGAGAAAACCCTTCCCGAGAAGGGTACCACCAATCCAAAGTCTACGAGCACAAACCGAGACACAATAACCAAAACGCTCGAGCTGGTCTCCTCTGTCAACCACTAGCCTCTTCGGACTCTTTCTTCTTTCCAACCCCCGACTAGGATCTACCGTACCAACCTTACCCAGGTCCGGGGCCAAGACTCCGACAAGGTCTCGAACCCGGCACCATTTCAAAATAGCTTCCCCCCCCCTCTTATCTTCCCACGTCTCTTCTCATCCACCTGTCCTCCAACCGCCCTCCGAATCCTGATGCCGTCTCCGCCGCCGCCGCCGCCCTCACTCGCATCACCGACGACCTCCCCACCATCAATGGCCGCGCAATCCGCCGCACAACCACCGCCCTACCTCGCAGCTTAGATGGCGCACGCTGCCTCCTCCGACCACCATCACCACAACCGCAACCACCTACACAACGGCACCCCGACCCCCCCGAACGGCTACCCCCCGCCGCCGCCGCCGCCGCCTCCGAACACCGACGGCAACCCTCCCTCCTACCCGTTCCACGCGCCCGACATCGCCCTCTCCTCCTCCCTCCTCGAGCCCCGCATCGCCGTCGTCCTCAATGTCCCTAAGCCGTGGCGCCCCTGGCTCTTCGCCTGCCGCCTGCTCTCCATCTTCCCCGCCATCTTCTGGGCCCTGCAGCCCGCCCTGACCCTCCTCGTCCAGATCATACCTGTCGCCGTGCCCGGCGGCAAGAAGGCCGTCGAGGCAGCCGCCGCCACCGCCTCGGGTGTCGGCGTCGGAGTCGGCGTCGGCATGGCCGGCTTCGCCGGGAGCACGTGTCCGCCACCCAGCTGGCCCCCGGGCCACCCCGAGATACCGTTCCCGTGGACCGAGATGTCCCTCGGGCTCATGTGGGTAAGGATCTCTCCCCCCGCCCCCCAAAACCCGTTCCCGTCCTGCGGAAAGAGAAAAAAAGAAAAGAAAAAAAAAGGGGGGGGGAAGGGCATTGAATACATCTTTGCTGTTCGCTGCAATGCCCACCCCCCAAAAAGAGACAAGTTAAGGAAAATGCTAACGGGATTTGTCGGTGGTGTAGTGCGGAGCTTCAGCGTACCTCTCCTTCTTCTTCATAGACTGCCTGATGTCACGATGGTCAGTTGTCTCTCTTGATAGAAGGGTCCCGGCACGCCCCTAGAAACGAGAGACAGAGCGGCGGTGCTAACGCGAGCCAGGCTCATCAACTACACCCCGCAAGCCACAATCATCCGCCTCCTCACCATCAACTCCACCAACGCCTTCCTCACCGAGCGCATCCTGACCTTCTCCGGCGGCTTCGAGGACCCCAGGCTCCTCCTCCCGGGCTGGGTCACCATAGCCACGGTCAGTTGTCCTTCAAGTTCCTCTCGCCCCGCCTTCATGCATCCCCCGCCCTTCCCTTGTCACGGCTCACTTGCTGACTTTTCTCCCTTGTAGACCCTCACGATAGCCTACCACATCACCCAGCGGAGCATCAACATCCAGAAGGAGACGTCGACGTCCATCAACATCTTCTCCATCGCCAGTTTCATCAGCATGATCTCCCTCCTCGCCCACCTCCACTACAACGGCTCCGACTACCCCCAGAAGCCCTTCGAGTCGCTCGCCCGCCTGCTGTTCGAGCAGGCCCGCCGCCTCACCGGCGAGGCCGTGCTGCCTCTGTATCCGCCTTCGCATAGCGAGTTATAGCGAGTGACACTTTTTTATTACCCTTTTTGGAAGTCTTGTTTCAACCTTTATTTTTATTTTTTACACGTAGAACGAAAGGGAAGTGGCTTCTCATGTCGTCTATCGGAGGGGGATAGAGAGAAAGAGAGGACCCGGGCCTAGAGAAAAACAGGTGAGACAGAGAGGAAGGGGTCGGCGACCTAGCTGATTTTTTTTTTTTTTTTTTTTTTTTTTCTTTACGTGTAGAAACTCTGGCTTGATTTTTTGTTAGAGAAAACATAGATACCCAAAACTGAGCTCTGCCGCCTTCATGTCTCTCTCATCTGCTTTTCCTTCTTCCGACGGACGCCCGCTGGCAGCCAAAGCCAAGCGGCTTCCGCGGCTGGAGGGGGCCAGACCGACACGGAAAGAAAAAAAAGGGCTACTAGACACGGAGTCCCCGATCAAAGTGGTTTAGACTTCCCACTTGTGGCTTACTATTTTTCCCTCTTCTTCCTTTTCCGTCTTCTTGGTCCACCGGCCAAGGCCGAATTGGGGCACGGGGGAGGGGGCGAGACGGGAGGAAAAGAAAGTTGCCAAACTTTGCGGCAGATGCGTGGGGAGCGTAGATGGCACCGAGAGGTCGAGTCAGTGCAGCGCTGTTTATCAGCTAGTGAGTGTTTGGGCGGAGGGTGGGGGGAGAAGAAAAAATAGATCTCCAAAAAGAGCTGTTGCGTTTAGGCATGGCAGTCAGTCCGCTTCCACCGGCGCGTCGAGGTTGATGTAGCGTTGGCTTGGCGGAATTTGGGTTTCGGTCCGCGACCTCGAGTGATGATCCAACCGGCATCGTTGGAACAAGCTGCGACGTGGTTGTATGACCTACTCAGCTGTCGGACGATTGCTCCGACAATGACGAGTGAGCACTTGTACTATCACATAGGCACGACAGTCATGGAACAAAGGCTGTGAACAAGACATCAATTACGCGGACTAATACCCCTGTATCACCTGGGCCGTCAAATGATTGTACGGCAAGCTCCCCCGAGGTGCTCGATATTTGCCCATCTCATCACGCGTCGAAGCTGACGCAAGTCGCCCTAAGCCTCCGACCGATAATCTCTTCCGTCGGTGGGAGGTATACCGTCCTACTACGTCAAATCGGGCGCCGGTACTGAGCGGCGCGGGATGAGCAGGCTGTTTATGCCGTCTCCATCCTCAAGCCCGGACGTCAACCGCAGCCGGGGTGGCTACGGTCGGTAGGAACGGCGGCGACCTGCGGCGGGCTTAGAAGCCGTGGACTTTGATGCCCTTGGTATCCAGCCCGAGACCCTCCTTCTTATTGACGAGGAACTCTTGCACGACCTTGCGCTGGTCACCCTGGAGCTGGATGACCTCGCCCATCTCGCTGTCAGCTACGATGGTGCCATTGCAAGCTGGAACATGGTGTTAGCGATCCGGCCTTCATGTAGTTTGAGAGCGGGTCCAGGGCGTACCGAATTGCTTCTTGATGACCTTGAGAATTTTCTTCTGGTCAAATTTCTTTGGAAGACCCTGAACGGTAGTCAGAGTCTTTCGGCCATTTCGCTCTGCAAGCAGGAACAAAGAGGTGTTAGCGTCTGTACTGATGCGTTGTTGGGACTACGCGCACGGCGCGCGGCTAGAGCCGGCTCGTGCGGCATTCGTCTAGGTTGGGGACTGTCGTGGAAAGGGGGGAGGCGGTGACGAACGTTGAATCCGTATATGGATGTAGTTTTGAGACTGTTTGGTCTCTCCAGTGTCTTCGTCGGCTTCGGCGAAGGGATCTGCGGGTCAGAAGAGGGTCAGCACTCTGAGCGTTCGCGATATGGCGGTCAAGTGTCAGAGGCGACGTGTCCCAGTCTCAGGGCGATCAGATAGCCCGGCATCGAGAGCGCGGGACGTCGGCGTTGCCCCAGAGCAGAAGGGGGGTGGGCGTGGCTGGGCGTACCGTAGGACTTGAGATTTTCAATTGACATAAACTCGTCTGTTCGGGGGTGACGTTGGGAAATGGGTTCGGTGATGTGTGACCGGAGGATCAGCGACAGACGGCTTACAAGAGCGGTCTCGCTGTGACGGGCGTTTGTTGGGATCTGGAGCGGATGTGCAAAGAAGACGAGGATAAGGCGGTTCTGCGAAGAGTGCCGAAGGATGGTTCTGATGTTGATATAGTGACGGGTGGTGGCGAAGTGGTGAAGTTGACGAAAGTGCTGCCGAAGTGGTTTTGTAGTGTACGTCGGAAGATTTATTGGGGGGGTCTGCTGTTGGGGAGAGATGACGGACTCGGTCGGGCTCAGTTTGGGGGGGTGCAGGGGGGGGGGGGGGGGGGGGAAAGGGGGGGGGGGGGGGGGGGGGGGACAAAGGCACGAGGGGCAAGAGCGCGGGCGTAGGCGCGGGCACGTCTTGCTGGCCGCTCTCTCCCCCTCGCCCTTCCCTGCCCGTATCCGTACCATGGTATCTACGGAGTGGAGAGGTACGAACGGGTACTTTAGGTACCTAGGCACTTGCTGTAGGTACGTACCCAGTAGACTAGTGAGAACGGAACCTCCGAGGTGCTGACTAAGGTACTGACTGGCTTTCTCTGTCGTCTCACTGCCCCCACTGCCACACTCGAGTCACTGCGGCCAGTGACTGGGTACCCAACTGCACGAGACGAGATGCAAGTTAAGTTGTCACCGATGGCTGGTTTACTCGTCAAACCCGCTCCCTCGCGTTGCGTTAGGAGAGAGAGTGAACCCGCGCTAACCGCTGCCACCCTCCTCCCTCTTCACTCTTGGCCTCGTCGTACAGATCATCCGACTTGGAGTCACGGTTAGCGTATGTACCTACCCAGGCACAACACACATACACACCACACACACACACATACGCACACACCATGTAGGAGTCACATCAGCACGGCTCCCTCCCAGTTGTGGCTGGACTCGTCCCTCATGCCGATCTCATCACAAAGCTCATGGTGGACTACTATATGGATACCTTCTTACGGTTTGGTTGCACGGCACGAAAAGAGTCAAAACAAAAACAATGTGATTCATAATCTACGTCTTATCTCGGCATCCTGCGCTACCCGTCCTCAATCAGAGCGCCCAATTACGTCTGGCCATCTTTGGGGTGAGACATGACCAATCGATCATCCGACAGGCATCACACCCAGCAAATCGACGCAGCAAATGAGTATCGGCACAAAACAAGTTTCCCCACCGCTGTTGGAACAGCTGCCACCTGCGACCAGACGACAAAGAACGCCCCGCATCCAGACTCGGGCACATCCGTATCCAGACCTCGACAGCCCCACGACTTCCCCGGATGCGTCTCCACGGCGCGTCACCCGAATTGGCCGGCCTCTCCTTGTTCCCCGCCAAACATCGCGCGCTCCATGCGCCCTCGACCAGGTTCTTGTGGCCCGCTCTGCCTTGCTCGATTTGCTCGCACTGCTCCATGCACACGAGATGATACGGGCTTTTGATTTTGTCGCTCGACGTATTGTCATGCGTACCCGGCAGTTCGTCCGTCATCAATCCAGCTCAGGGACGGGCAAGTGGTCCACGAGCTTCAAGTGCGTCAGGCCCAGCTTCTTGAGCGCCTCGACGGCGTTGCGGTCGCGCAGCTCCTCCGTCTCCTTCTGCGAGACCAGCACAAACTCCTGCTTCAGCAGCCAGCTGCCCTCTTTGATCTTGTACTCCTCCGCCGTCGCCTTGTCCACCTTGTCCAGGTCCACCACGAGGCTCTTCTTGACCCCGAACACGGCGTCCGATTTCTCGTACGGGTCTCCCCGGAGGTAGAGTGCCCTGCAGTTCAAGTCCGTCAGCCCTCAGGTCTCCGATCCGCGGCCCCGTTGCACCCCTGAATGAAAAACATACGTGATCAAGTGATCCCAGCCCTCCTTTTCGAACATGAAGTGCAGGTGCGCCGGCCGCCAGCAGTGGCGGCCCAACAGCTCCAAGAGCTTCCCGACCGGCCCGTCGTGCGGGATCGGGTAGCTCACGGGCTTGATCCCTTGGAAGAAGAACCGGCCGTCCTCGTCCGAGACCATGACGCAGCGCTCGCTCGCATCCGTCCTCCCCTCGTGCTGCACGTCGTAGTGTCCGCTGCTGTCCGTCTCCCAGATGTCGACCTTGACGCCGGGGATGGGGTTGCCCTGCCGGTCCCTGATGGTGCAGATCACCAGCAGCGGCTCTCCTTCGGGGTCCGCCGACATGTTTGCGCCGTTGGGCAGCGTCGGCGCGTCGTGCGTGTGGAAGGGGCCCAGGACGGAGCCCTCGGTCGAGTCGGGCGGCTTCGGGTGGTTGATGCTGTCGACCAGCAGCGACAGGCCCAGGATGTCGGAGAGGAGGATGAATTCCTGGTCGGACAGAAGTCAGCGTCTTTTTTCTTCTTTTTTTTTCTTCTTCTTTACGTCTCGTCGGAGCACCATATGGCAACGGATTGCACGTGCGTGTGTGTGTGTATCTGTGTTTGCCGTGGAACTCACATGGCGCACGTCGCTGCTGATCTGCCCGCAGCCAACAAGGAAGTTGAGGGCCGCCATCCACTCGTGGGTGCTCAGCCGCGTCTCCCTCGCAAAGTCGTGGAGGTGGGTGACCAGCCGCTCCATGAGGTACTTGAGGCGCGCATTGTCGCTCTGCGAGTTGATGCGGACCGTGTTGGGCGTGATGTTGTCGATTGTGAGATCCAGGAGTTCCGGGGTCTTGTCGGCGGCGGCCATGTTTGCTGACGTTTTCCGAGTCCGAGTCGGAGGGGGATCTGCTTTATCAATTCGCTCGACGAGAAACGGTCCTGGACTCGTCTGCTCTTTTTAAATGCTGCGTTGAGCTCGAGGTGTCGTCGCTGCTGAGCGTGTCCTCTCCAAAGGGGGCCCGACCCTCTTTATGTAATGCTCTGTAATCACCGTTCTCCATGTGGGTTTGCTCGGGTCACTCGGGCCAGGAAACGTACGGCTAAACAAGTGTTACAGTACGGATTACCTCGGGCCGCAGCAGATGTGTCTGCTTCTCGTTCCAGGCGAGCTGCGGGTCTGCGCGAGGGGCGTCTTAAATCCCCGGCAATTACAACGGCAACGGGAGGCTTGTGCTACGCGAAGCAGCAAGCTCGGTTCGGGCGTTGCCACAGGACATCGGAGTCGACACCGGCGACTCTTTTACTACTAGTTACCCCTCAACGCTTCCCCTCCTCCGCCACAGCGGGGTTGTTCGGTCTGTGGGCTTCATTCTAGCCTGTCCGCGGAAAGCAAAACTTCGTACCCTACCATCTACATGGTACGATTGGTATTGCATCTATCAACCCAAATAGATGCCTTTAAAGGTGAACGAGGTGAAGGTCGTGGTCCGAGCAGCGCCTATGTGGTCTTTTTGTCGGGAGCTATGCGAGGACGAACGAGGCGTGTCTCCTTCTCTTGTTCCTTCCGGGGTCGGGTCCGGTCGTCATGGCTCGTGGACGCGTTGACCGATCAAAACAGACGACAGTTGCTCATCCATAGCGGGGTTGGGGAGTTGGGAAGGGGAGGAGGGGGGAGGCTGACGGACAGGTAATATTAAGTTCCACGGACCTCTTCGAAAAGATGAGGGGATGACGCCGGGATGTGGAGGGCGATCGCGACCAGTGCGTTATTCCGAGCCCCCGACGAGGTCTTGATGGGTCGACCGACTTATTTCTGTTCTTGTATCCATATCACTGTCCCATATGTCAAGATACAGGGGGGGAACAAACCGGATTCGGCTCCGTCTCCGAATTGGGGGACCGCTCTGCACGACGGGAGGATCCGCATCTGCAGTGGACAAGCTCGTGAACTGCCGGCTTGGGAGTCCGGGGCTCGCAAGATAGTTTGACTGGATCATGGTGGAAGCGCGCCCGGCCATCAGGACGGCGGATCAATATCGAGTGACGCGTCCCGTTGAAAAGACTATCGCAGCAGGTAGATTAAGTTGCCCACCATCCGAGTCATGAAGAAGCAAATTGGCGACAGGGAGATCTCCCACATTGGGCACGGACGAGCTGCGAAAGCACGCGCGGCAAAGCAAAGCAAAGCAAAGCAAAGCAAAGCAAAGCAAAGCAAAGCAAAGCAAAGCACGGAGGCTTCGACAACCTAATCGATCGTTTCCTCGACTCATACCATTGATAATACCAAGCCACCGGGACCCTGCATGACTACCTACCCTCCAGCGTCGCAAGGTTCGCGGACCCGAGTCTCTTCGTCCGCCGTCTACCGCAACGGCCAGACCAGGACAGGGCGCCGCCGCCCAAGAGGGAGTAAGTGCACTCACTAGGTGGGTGGGTGTGTGGTAGAGGTGGGAGAGGAGAGGAGAGGAGAGGAGAGGAGAGGAGAGGAGAGGAGAGGAGGAGGGGAGGGGGCTCTTGGCCCGCCCGCAGGGAGTTCCCGCCTTCAGAGTTTCCTGCTTCATGCCGATGATGTTGACGATGGGTATGATGTGCCGCCGCAAGCAAGTACCATTGGATTAACCTCCCCTCCTTCCTTCCTTCCTTCCTTCCTTCCCGCATGCCTGCCTGCCTTTTTGCTGCCGTTGCATTCGTTACCTCACATTCGTTGCACGCCAGCCTGCCAGCCTTATTATCTAGCGTACCCGCCCGCCTGTTTCCCTTGCCATCGACCGACCTACTACCTGCCTGTGGGGCTGGTCCTATTCCAGCCTTCTCTCACCTACTAACTATATGCTGCATGCATCTCGATCGACCTTTGCGACCAAATCCAGCACCCAGAGATGGCTGCCGCTGCCCCACCGTTGGTATGTTGGTCGAGCGTGCGTCGCGCTGCTTCCGCGCTCCTCTCTGCCTCAGCTGACGCTAATTTCCCAGGAGCCCGACAACTTTGATTCAGATTCGGCCATCTCGGCGGTAAGTCAGCCTCACAAACAAACCGCCCGCCGCCTCCCACTTGCGTGTCAGTGTTTCATGTCGACTACATACGTTACGTCTTCCGCATGTAACGCCAATGCTGACGATTTGCCTCGCAGGTCGCCAACATTAGCACCGATTCGCCTACGCCAAGCGTCGTCACCTTTGAGGAGGAAAATGGCAGAACTTACCATTCCATGAGCTCTGGGAGTGAGTCGCGAACCTCCCCCCCCACCCCACCCCACTCCCTTGCTGCAAACCCTAGCTGACAAGCATCGGCAGAGTACCCATTTCCCAATGATACTATCGAACAGGAGCGCCTCGGTGAGTGGTCCTCAACGGTGGGAATCTGCAGACCTGGCCGGCACTGACCGTCTTGGCAATGGCAACAGCCCTCCAACATCAGATCTGGGACGTCACCCTGAACCACAAGCTCTGCCTGTGCCCGAAGAATTATGGCAAGGCCAAGAACGTGCTCGACGCTGGCACCGGTACCGGACTCTGGGCAATTGACTATGGTGAGTACCACGACAAGTCCTTGAGGCTTGCTGGCTAACAGTCGCCGTAGCGGATGCACATCCCGAAGCCAAGGTTGTCGCAGCATCTCCGCCCATCAGCACCCACTGACACCTTTTGCCAACAGGTCACCGGCGTTGACCTGAGCAGCATACAACCGAAATGGTGGCGTCCTCCTTGCGCATGATGTCAACTTGGTTGCTAAC
This sequence comes from Colletotrichum caudatum, assembly GCA_030867225.1. Classification (NCBI taxonomy): domain Eukaryota; kingdom Fungi; phylum Ascomycota; class Sordariomycetes; order Glomerellales; family Glomerellaceae; genus Colletotrichum; species Colletotrichum caudatum. The sequence goes on from MU846349.1 coordinate 24,527, forward strand.
GTGGATTACGAAGGATACCCCCAAACCTGAGCTGGGAAATGGACGATCTCGAGATGGAATGGACGTGGCCTCAGCGGTTCGACTTCGTCTTTGCTCGAATGTTGGTCGGGAGTCTATGCGACTATCAAGACTTTGTCAACAAAGCCTTCGAGTGCGAAACTTCCTTTCTCTCCGCCTTGCTCTTTGCACCTTGCTGACTTGTGATGCCAGTAACCTCGAACCAGGCGGCTATCTCGAAATGCAAGACGTCTGTCTGCCCTACCGCTGCGACGACGGCACTTTGGCCAATGATAACCCGATCAAGAGGCTGTCCGACCTTTTCACTATCGCAGGCAGGGTGTCGGGACGCCGCATGGATCTATCTTGGACCTACGCCAGTCTCTTGCGCAATGCTGGTTTCGTGGACGTGGTCGAGGCGCAGTACAAGTGGCCTATTAACGGGTGGCCTCGCGACCCCCATTACAAGACCCTAGGGGTCCTGACGCAGCACAACCTGGACCACGGCCTGGAGGGGCTCACGCTCGGCTTGGCTACAAGGAATCTGGGATGGACCAGACAGGAGACGCTCCTATTCTGCTCCGAAGTGAGGAAGGCGCTGAAGAGCCACAGTGCCCACGTTTACGCTCCCATGTAAGTCTGATATCGAAGGCGCCGAGGTGCTGTGACGTGACGTTCACTAAATAAACACAGATACGTAGTTTATGGGAGAAAACCGGAGAGGACGGCCCAACAAGGCCAAGGCCCTGACGGCACGCCATCAGGTATCCATTAAATAAGTCGATGCATGGGCGGATATGTATTGGTGGCACAGCATCTTGTTCCCGGTGTTTCGGTCAGAGACAACCATGGGGTTTGGTTTGGTTCATTTCGTCTTGTAAACAGACAAGTACTGCATGGGCTGTGTTATTGAACGGATGAGTGTATAGAAGGGGGGTTAGACAAAAAATGAAATGAAAATGAAAATGAGACATTTGTTGGGCCTTTGGCCACCACCAACACTGCATGTGGAGAGAACCTGCCATCAGAAACCGAGAAACCTCGACTTACCGAGCTGCCAGGCTAGTTGAGAAAAGGCTCCGTGGATGACTGCCGCAAGAAACCCCGCTCGGCGTGGCGAGGAGGCCGTGACACGCCTTCCATGTGCGCCAAAACGACATCACGCTGAAGAGACCTTGGGCAGGGGCAGGCGCACAGTGTAGTGTGTATGTATGTGACGTGCGATGTTCATTATCGCGAAGCACGCGGTGCACCATGTCGTCCACGATTCATCAAGAAACCCGCTTCCATTTTCGCCAATCTGACAGGTAGCTAGCGGAAACACCTACACACCTTTCCCCGGGCAACTGCGGTTGGCGGGAGGGGCATAGTATTGAGGCGTGTCCTCCAGTCCATCTCAATCATACGGACATGCCCCAGATGAGAAAACAGACATGAAAGCAAATTTCTGGGAATTGCCGTTCCCGATTCGGAGGATAGCTTTCCCCCCTAAAAAGCAAAGCATGGTATGTTGTAATTAGCAAGGACATTTCTGGTCGTGTCACCAGCGACACTGTCGACCGCTTCTTCCTCCCGTTCTAGATGCCAAGGCGATCAGGCTGCATGGACCTTCCGGCCTTTGAGCTTCGGGACAGACACGCCGCCCTTCTCTGGCTCAGGCTTGTCGTGTGGGCGGAAGATGGGGCCAAGGCCTCCCCAGGGGTAGGCAGTATTGGACGGCAGCGGGGCGTCGGTGATGGTGGTGGTGGGTGTGCCGAAGACAAAGTTGCTCTCAGATGGAAACCCATTGTCCCCTCCGCTAGGGTCACCCGGTCGCCTCGTCGTCGATGTAATAAAAGTAGTTGCACGGTCGAAAGAGGACGATGTTTCTGTGAGTACTCAGGATGGTGGTCAAAAAAGACGAACAATTGACTTACGGTTGGTCAATGCTAGGGAGGTCCACGTGCTTGTGAATCTGGCTGTCGAGCTGGCAGAAGTGAGGTTCTGCCATCTCGACGTGCATGAAGCTCTGGATGATACAACAGTAGTATTTGTAGAAAATGGAGGATAGGTAACCGTGGGATTGGCGTTTGCGGTGGCAGTGGTGACAAGAACACTCTGAGTGACAAATTGAGTGACAGTGCTGTTGGTGACTGTGACGGTGTGACAAGGCGTGGAGGTACTAGCTGGGACGCCCGTGGAGGTGGTAATGGTTGGTTGGTCTGAGATGGCGCTCGACGGAACTGGAGATGGGCGCGAATCGGTGATGGATGAGGAAGGTATGGACGCAGAAATAGACGTTCTCGAGGAAGTGGACAACAGCGTTGTTACAGATGAGGGTTGAGCAACCACAGATGAGTTGGAAGGTGGAGGCGTGGGTACAGGTAGTATAGAAAAAGAAGAAAACATGGTTCTTGATATGGTCCAGGAGAGATGAGTTACCGGCACTGCGCCAGAGATGGTGGTCGAATTGAGGAATGGAGGTAACGAGAAAGGAGAGCCTGACGCTGAGCTCGAGACGCCCCCTGTAACTCCACTAGAGATAGTTGCGTTCGACGAGGTTGTCGAAAACACCTTGCTAGACGGATTTGTTGGAATGCTGGGGGCAGAAGAAGCATGAAAAGAAGTCATATTCGTCCAATGACCCCAAGTCGAGCTCGAGAGTGTAGGGCTCGCAGACGGACCACCGGTGACAGAAAGTGTTACAGTAGCTCCTGTTCCAGTGAAGGTGCCAGTGGGCCTCGGACCAACGGTGTTACTGCGGGTTGGCAACGACGATGACATGCCCGAAGAAGAGGCACTGGTGATGATCTCAGTGACACTGCCGTTGGCCCAGGTTGCTGTCGAAGTAGAGACAAGAGGACCTGACTCGGTCCCAGAAATCAAAGTGATGGTAACATTGCCAGTCGGACTTGGAATCGCGGTTTCGTTTCCTGTTGGAAATGGGGGTGCCGATGTTACAAAAGAACTGCTTGAGGTTTCTACAGGCTCAGTGGTCTGAAACAAAGTTCCCGAAGCAGTGTTTGATACTTCGGGGCCATCTGCCGTTGGACCGGATACCAAGGTGGAGTTCGTAGTCGGGTAGGGCGGTAAAGTAGACGAATTAGGCGTGCCAGTGACACTGGCAGTCAACGTGGCGGGCACACGCGTCAATGTCGATACAAGGGTGATGACGCTACCGGAGACGGTGAAAGTCGCGTTGCGTGTTGCTACAAGAGATGATGTCGTGTTCGCGGTTGGTAAAGTAGGCGACCCGGTTGATGTGAAGGTCATATTGGTACTGGCTGCCGTAGCACCAGTGCCCGTAAGCACAGTGGACAGAAGTGTAGTTGAAGTTCTGACCCCTATAGGACCAGGTATCAGGGTCGAGTTCCAGGTAGGGAAGGATGATACCAGGGTCACGGAAGACCCAGAGGATGTGAGGGACCAAGTACCAATTTCAGTAGTCTGCAGAACCGTGCTGTTGGGGCTCGATGACGGCCTTACAGTGGTGTTTACCTGTGATGTCCAGGTAGCGTTCGGTGGCCACAGAGTAATCGTCGCACCTCCGCTCACCGTAATGATAGAAGCGGTCAAGGTACCAGTAAGCGGGCGGGACAAGGTCGAATTGTTCCAAGGGAAAGAGGCGGACAGGGAACTGCTGGAAACTGTCGCGGTGCCTGTGGATGGGGTGAGCATAGAAATTGAAACGGTTCCAGTGATAGAGGCTACAGTGGAGTTAGGTGTGGCCCAAGGCGGTAGATTAGAACTGGAAATTGAAGATTGAGCCCCTGAGGTGGGAGTACCATTCGGCATGAGAGTTGATATGGTGCCAGTTGCCCAAATCAATGTCGTAGAGTTGAAGGCCGGCCAAGGAGGAACACTGGCGGAACTTCGCGTCACGGTAGGCACCATTGCCGAAGTTGCTGGATCGCTTCCGTGGCTGGTGGCTGTCCAAGTAGCACTGGCACTTGCAGTCCATGATGAGTTGGGAAGCTGTGGAGAAGTAGGCCAGGCGACGGAACCGCTGGTGAGAGATGGGCTCCAAGTGTTATTCCATGTTGATGTCACAAGTACTGTTCCCCCTGTTAACGAACCCGAAGCACCACTTGTAGATGAAATTATCAGAGTTGAATTCCAGGAAGCTCCGAGACTCGTGCTGCTGGTGATAGGGGGAGCTGGACGCCCAGTCAAGGAAGTGGCTGTCGACGTAGGATACGCGACTGCGCTGGTAGAGGTGTTGACTGCCGATGAAGAAGGCCCTGTCATGGTTGGCGCCTCACTAACAGAATCGATGGTGCCCGAGGGCCACGATGTTGAGTTGGCAGGAAACGGAGGTACAGAAGTAACCGTAACGCTCGTTTGAATAATGGGTCCAGTACCCGAGATTATGGAAGTTGACGTTGAAGGGCCCGATGTTCTGAGCGAAGTGAGCGTAGTGGTTATATCTCCAGTACTTAGCAACGAGGTAGGAAATGAAGCACTTGGCAAGGAAGATCCAGTAACTGTAATAGGGCTTGAGATTCTGGTTAACGTCAGGTTGTAACTCGTTGAGTTGAGAACGGGCCAGGACATTGTGCCTCCAGTCGCCAAGGTGGTTGAGAAAGCTCCACTCGAGGTGGGACTAGTGGTCGTATGTGATGTTGACCATGGTGAGCTCACTGTGTCAGTCGCAGATGAGGTGGCAGGCCCTGTTCCAAATATTGTCGATACAAATATTGTCCCTTCGTGTGTGACAATAACAGTTGCGTTCGGCAACGGAAACGGCACAGATGTCTGTGAAAGCGTGACCCTAGAAGACATCATGGAAGATCCCGGGATACTTGTCGAATTGAAAGATGGTGCGTCTGACGCATTCCAGGTCGCCGTTGAGGTTGTGGTGGATTCCAAGGGGAGCCCAGAGAAGCTAGTTGAACTACTACTTGACATAGTTACAGTGATGGTGCCGTTGGTTGGCGATAGCGTCGGACGGTCTGAAGCCTCAGAGGGTATGGATGTGGCGCTTGTAATGCTACTCCATACAGATGTGCTTTGTGAAGACTGCACTGTGTTTGATGAGTTCGTGAAAGATCGTTGCGTGCTCGAAGCACTTGAAGCCTGCGATTCTGTGAGAGTAGTGACGGGGACGCCTGTGGTGAGTATCGTCCGACTGTCAGTTGTTGTGACATTCGTCCACATAGATGAAATAACTGTTGCAATCACAGATGTTGCCGAGCCTGTGGCTGTGGTCAACGTCACAGTGCTGTTGCTTGGCATGGGAGGCTTGGATGGCTCCGGTGCTGGAAACGACAGGCTGATTGAGGACAGAGTCTGCGTCAAGTCCCCGCTAGGGGCAGCAGTCGCGGTTCCCGTAACAGTGAAAGTAGTATTGACAGCGGTGACGATTTGAGTTGATTGGTTCAGCGATCCGCTGAAACTACTCAACGTCGCTGGTGTTTCTGTTGTGCCCGACAGCGTGGCAAAAGTTGTCTGGGTGGATTCAATCGGCGCAGTCAGCATGGTTGAGTTCCATGTTGGCCACGGGATTTCCACGGGCTGTGTCAATGTTTCAGGGTGACTGGTTGAGGCCGAGACTGGTAAAGAGAAAGTTGAGGTTGACGAAATGATAGCGGTGGAACCGGAGAGTGTGAAAGACGGTAGCAAGATGGAAGATGTCGAGGACGATGAAGATATTGTCAGACCCGTACCGTTGTCGAAACTCGTAGAGGGAGTAGGCATGGCAGCGCTCGTCGAATGGACTGGACTTGACGTGGTCGTATCTGATGAGATGGTGCCATCCGGCGGTCCTGTCGAAGGGGTATAGGGGATATCCGTATCAGTTATGGAAGCAAGGGTACCGGAATCATCATCAGAACTGGATGTAGACGGGCTCGCTTCGAAGGAAGTCGTGTAGTTAAGGCTTTCCGAAATGGCAGTGGAAGCGGAAGGGGTTGCAGTAGCCGAGATAGGCGGAGAGGTGGTAGCACTGTCAGAAGGAGTGACAGTTGCGCTGGCAGAAACGGCTAAACTGAATGAGGCGGAATCAGAGACGGCAGAAGTGCCGGTGACGCTAGCAGCCGAGCTGACTTCAGTGTAAGATGCTGCATGTTGTTAGTACAGGCGTATGAATCAAGGGCCGAACAACTGACCATTGCTGCTGGAAGCAAGAGAAGTCACTGTAGAAGACGATGACGAAAACTCGGCATAGGTGGTCGGGGGAGGTGGGGCAGGGTATGAGTACCCATAGTCGTAGCTGACGAAGCCGCCGAGGTCCTGTGGACTTCTCGCGCCATGCCCCGGCTTGATAGCAGCAGCGACGCGCTGGTTTTCGGCTTCCCGTCCAGGCTTGCCAGTTTTCTCATCGGCTGCAACAGCCTTGTTGGACGACAACAGCGCGACGGCCGACACGACGGCGACGGCGAGAGTCGAGGTCCGCATCCCGGAAAGATTGATCCAGGGAAGGTCCAACGGAAGAACACCAGTCTACGTGACAGTGAAAGACGACGAGTAAGTGGCCCTGGCTTGTTAGTCGTCTCGATGGTCACTGTAGTTGGTCAGGAAGACGGTCGTAAAGATTGGGACGGGGATCTCGAAATGAACGAATAGATGTATCTGCTTCAAGGATAAAACGAACGTGGACCTGAAGACCCGAGATCGAACGATCGAAGAGGAGTTGAAAAGAAAAGGAACAGAAGAATGAGGAGTAGCAGGGGGGGAAGAAGGAAGGCAGAAGGGAGGGAAAGAGAACGAAGATTTTGTGCGTGAGGATGAGGGGCAAGAGGAAGGAGCAGATATAAAAGTAGCACTCGCTCGCTCACTTGCCATCTCAGTGCAGGCAAGTAAGTGCTTTTGATGGCTCCTTCCTTCATTTCCTCCCCCGAAGAGACGTTGTGCTCTCGTTTCTCCCCTCGAATTCCGGTTTGGTGGCACATCCGAGGTAGCTCCTTCCTTTCCAATGACTTCGTCTCCAGCTGTAAGTGGCAACACTCAGGAATTCGCGAGTTCGATGGGACAGAACGTCAGTTGGCTCAGTCTCGACCAGGGATATCAGAGGAAGACGCGAGCCAAAGCCGTCACTGTGCGTCTCAAGAATAAATATTTGATGCCGATGGTGATGATCATCAAACTTCCATAGTAGCACAGGCTCTTCTACGGGCATGAAAGCCACCCCAGAGTCGTCAATACTTTTGAAGCTCATAGCATTGGATTCTTTTCCGAATCTTTTGGCCCCAAACCGAACATCATGTTCCGTGCGTGACGTCTTGACCGCGACATGGGGATCTCACAATCACCAGCAAAGAGCAGAGAGCTTCTGCAACAGGAGAAGAGCCAATCTAAGAAAAGCGGTTCAAACTACCAGTCACAACGAGTTCTGCTGTGCAACAACGATCTCGCAGCAGTGTGCTTGCCCGACGTGTCCCTTGACGAGACTTTCCGTCTGTAGAAAGGTAGAACGCATCGTGACGTTTGCTCAGAAATCGCCATCCACAATGTAACATGTTGACAGGCACAGGACGGGACGTTATCCCACAGAGTCGCACTCAAGGAAGCACATTGTGGACAGGAAATCCGTCTAGTGCAGCTGCCAGATGATACTCGGCTGAGCTTTCCGACTCGTACGTCAATGCCTTGACTCCAGCCTTTGGGGCGCCTTCGTCGGTAGGGCCTCCAGGAACCATGTGTAGACGTCGAGTGGCCCTTGACAGGACACCATGCCGATACCCGTGTCCCTCAAAACAAGATTGCCTGTTCCCGGAGTGCACGTCGCACACCACTATGGCATGCTCAATGTCGATGGGCTCGGATTGTCTTGTCCCACCCCCTGGGTCGTGTGAGGCGTAGATGAACCTCGCTTGTATAATCACACTTGGTGCTTTGATGCAGCACGCGTCAGCTCTGGTGTATGCGCGGATTGGCAAGCATCTCGAAATGACGAAACGTTGACTAACTAATTGGGCTCAGCATGACACCATGGTAGACGAGGAAATGTCACCATAAACGTTGAGGCAAGACACGACGGCCAAATCCAGTGCTTTAAGCCAACGGATGGTCGGACGTCTTTGGCTAGTAATGGTAGAGTTACATAATTGAATTGATATCATGGAACTGCGGTAGAGGAAAACCCCCCTTTCTTCACCCCCAAACCTCCCTTCAATTATCCCTCTTCGATACATAAAGTGAATAGCCGGACTATTCACAAGGTCCTGCAATCATAGACATCCTTGTTGTCGTTTTCAATAAATACTCCGCCGAAATCACACAGACCCATTGCCGCTGTCGGGATGTAGTAGCACCGGCTCCCGATGAGAAGCGGGGTCGGTACATCCCAATGCCCGGTTTGGAGGTAGGCAGACTCGGCTCCTCCGTGCCGTTGTGTACCGCCATCTATTCGGCTTTCTTGGCCGTCTCGCGTAGCGTTGGGGCTGTCCCATCAGTCATGGACGTATCCTTATCCTCAATGTCGGCAGCCCACAAAGCAGCACCAACTATGGAAAGACGTTAGTCGTTGCTTTGAGTTTGACTTCTGCCACACGTACCAGCGTTTGTAAAGGTGAAGATAACGCTGACAAAAGGAACCATTTCAAGGGCAGTCGCGACCAGGCCGAACCTATGATAGGAGTCAGTTCAATCACAGAATACACGTGGGGATAGGTCTCAACGTACGCAGTGTAGGGTCCAGAGTGCTTCTGGAGCCAATCTTTTCTTCTCGAGGATGACCAGTTCTTCAGTTGAAAGTACTAAATTGATGGTGAGACGGGCATCATGACATTTGGGATCAAGAAACATACGCGTCCGTGAACGGCTTGGCCTCGACTGCGAGCTGTTACAACATTAGTATCGACGATACTGGGCGGATCTTACATGACCTACCCTGCAAAGCGATAAAGATGACGGTTCCCACGACGGGAATAAAGTTCAAGGGGAGGTAGATGAGATATCGAATCAGTGCCTTGGGGCTGTATTTCTCGAAGGGGCTCTTGAGAACCTTGCCCAGCTTCTGCATGGGGTCAGATCCTGAGCCAACCTGCCTGCCCTCCTTGACAATTCCATCCTCGCCTCTGAGAAGGAGAGTGCCGTCGAAGGTGTCCAGGATAGCTTCTTGGAGCAGATAGGATTTGGAAATGAAGTTGATGATGGCGGAACTTTCGTTCAGGATCAACAGAACGGTCGTGAAGACGGCTAGCGGGCCGTTGACGAAGACGAGGATGGCAAGCTGTGGGACGTAGGTGAAGACGAACATGCCGGTGACAACACCGGCCGACAGCAGTAGGTAGGACCCGATGCGCGAAAGAAGGGGCTTCCAGAGCGTCCGGTGACTTGCGAAATAGACGATACCCTTGATGGGGTACAGATAGGCTTTGCTCTTGGCAGCATCGGTGACCAGAGCTCTCGCTTTGTCGTAGTCCTCCGCCCTGTTGCACCACGGTCAGCTCAAATAGCAAAAGGGCAGCAGCATGGGGTGCGAGCGATCACGTACAGAACCTCCTGAGCCTTGGCGTGAACGGAATCGACGACCCTGTTTCTGGCTCCGGATCGGGAGGCCTGTCCCTCAGAAACCGTTTGCTCGTCAGACATTGTGTGTGGTGGCTCGTGGAGGTTTCGTCCAGGGGATCTGATGTGAGTTTCACGACGTGCAAAACCGTGAGGTGGAATGAGGGAGAAGAAGAGGGGAAGAGGCGAGGAGGGGACCGCGGCGTGGCTTGCTTGAGGACGGCGCTTGCCTATTTATTCGGCGCCAATGATCGTGATCTGACACTTACGTGCCTGCTGAAGGCGAGCTGCCGTGCCTACCTAAAGCTCCCTGGCATGCTCTAGTGATGGCTGTATGACGTAGGAATGTGGCTGGAGCTTGGGGGCCTTGGCGCCTGCAGGTGATGTGATGTGACCGGAGCTCGGACCAGCGCGCTAGCCAAAAAAGGAGCCGGACGTCGCTCAATACTAAAGAGGTAGTAGGCTAAGATTGGTTGCTGATCCCGGTTAGATATACCTACATATCAGATACTGAGGATCACCAGTCTCTGTTGTGTTCTATTCTTCAAATCGTTACTCATTGATTCGATAGAATCCCCTTTTTCGGATGCAAGGCGAGGCTCCCGCTCGCAAACAGGCAGGTTGGATCAGGGATGCCTGGCCACACACACACACATATATCTCTTGACAGCGGGCTAAGCAAGGGCCACGTTGGAACCCGCAGGCCAACATGTAGTAATAGGCATCATGATGAAAACTTTTTCTGCGCCACACTTGCATCTTCTTTCTTCCCCAGCAGGATCGCTGGGTTCATGTGCACGAATGCTTCTGCCGTACAATAAGGTTCATCGAAATCAAAACAAGCGACCTATCTTTCTAGTGTAGACTCGCATGAATGATTACTGCGATAGATTTGAGGCAAAAAGACTGGGATCACGAGTCCTAACTCTCCTTCGGCCCTGTTTAGAATCCAAAGACTTTTGCTATTATTGAGGAGGAGGAGTGTTATTGTTGTTTATTGTTACAAGCTTCCTTACAATCACTGAGAGGGGTGGAGAACTCTTCGATTCGACATTGTTGCATGCATGAGACGGATGCAGGGAACACTGTTGGGGGGGCTAGACACCAAAGCGGAACTCCCTGAACTTCTTTTGGTAGTAAAACGTCGATAGCGCGCCAGCGACAGTGAGACCGATGGCCGGGCGTGACTTGGCCTGCGTTGCAATCATCCTCTGGGCGCCGGCTCCGAGCAGGAGGACGCTGCTACCCAACGCCAACTCGGCGCCGTAGTCCTTATTCTTCTTCAGGAGATATCCTACACAGTCCGTCAGCGGGAGATTTCGGCACACACGCGGGCGCGCGCAGCGTGGATCTACGCGGCAACATGGGACGGGAGAGCCGGACCTGCGCACGCAAAGCTGGCGCCGAGAGTCAGGCCCGCAATGAGCGACGGCTTGGAACGCGTGCGGTAGAAGCCGAAGGTGCCGCCGCCAGCCACTGTAGTAGTTGAAGCATCAGACGCAAGGTAAGCATGGGCACGATGGAGGACGGGGGCTTCGGGGAGTTGGGACTTACACAGGCCTGCCAATGTGAATGCCGGATGCTCAGCCATGTTTGCGATGTAGATGTCAAATGGTGACCGACAAATAAAAACGAGGGCGGTTCGAGTGGTGAGCGCGTCGAAGTTAATCCAGGTCAGTCCATACCTTTGGTAGGTAGCCTGAAGGCAATTAAGCGAGATGAGCTAAGCTCTAAGTGGGGCCGAATCATGTGCGGGGACTGCGATTAGGCAAGGGACTATGAACACAGGCATGGTATAAGTACCAACCGTGGAAACTACATCGCAGCATACCCGATGATTATTCGACGCAATAGGTTTCCTAGACGAACACACGTGGCGCTGTGTGCCTCAGCTTTGAAAAAGGGAGACCGCGATGGCCTCATTCCTTGCTAACGTACATAACTCCCCCACCCCACTTACGCAAAACCCCCACTTCCGCAAATGCCGAAAATGCCGCATTTCCCCTCCTTCATCAACACCACCACCTTTTTCAAACTATCACAACATTACCCATACTTATCCAAATCGCTTCAAATTTTCAAAATAGCTTCTTCTACCCATCATAAAGCAGTATACCAAGTTAGAGCTCCAACAGGCCCTTTTAGATGTAGGGAATAGGCATCCTATCAGCAAGGTTGCTCGTCAATAGGGTATCCCATACCATACCCTTTACTATCAGCTAAAAGGCAACAGGCAAAGTAGAGATACTGCCTTCCATCATATGCAGTATTTAACCCAGTCACAGGAGGATAATCTGGCTGCTTATATCTGCCAGCAAGAATCCCTTGGCAGATCCCTTACCCATCAACAAGTGAAGGGCCTGGCAGAGCGTATAATAGGTGATAGGCAGCGACCTCCTGGGAGGAAGTAGATAGGGCGATTCCTACGGCAAAACCCATCTATCAGGGCCAAAAGGAACAGAGCAATTGATGCCCATCGATAGGCAGCCCATTCCCCTAAGGTTATCCAGGATTTCTTCTATCGTCTGACCAATATCCCTGCTATCCAAGGAATCCATCCATCTAACCGATAGAATATAGATAAAACCGGCATTATAGAGGGCAGAGGAGTTAATAGGCTAGTGCTAGGCTCTGCAGCATCACGATATATACGAAAAAAGCAGCCTAGCTCTAAGGCATAGATATCTATAATAGAGTGTATGTCGGCAACTAGGACCTCCTTGCCCCCCTTGGTTATATACAAAGGTAAGTCAGTCCAGGCCCAGTGGTTCCCATCCAACCTATCTAGATATCAAGGCTAGCACTTTACAGCGACTGATAATAGGTAGACGACTAATAAAACTGCCCTTAAATGGCTAGAGAAGGTCTTTATCCTATACACAAGGCCTAGCCAGCCAGATAAGGCCAGACTGCTGGTACTGGATAGGCATCACAGCCATATTACTATCGATTTCATGTGGCAATGCTAGCAGCATAACATCTATCTGTTATTTCTGCCGCCATATGCCTCTGCCGTCCTCCAGCCTCTAGATATGGCTGTCTTCAGCCCATTGAAGCATACCTATCGTAAGGAGGTTAGATATCTAGATAACTAGGTCACAGATTCAACTGTTACTAGCAAAAGGGCATTTCTAAAGTGTTATTTTAATGCTCGTAAGTCAGCAATAACGGCCCAGAATATCAGGGCTAGCTGGAGGGCAGCTGGATTATGGCCAGTATCTATAAGGCACCCTCTATCTAACTCCCT